>JAOYSI010005955.1:0-13186 GCA_025775065.1 Hiodon alosoides | reverse complement strand
ACACACACACACACACCCCCACACACACACACACACACACACACACACACACACACACACACACACACACACACACAGACGCAAAAACACCCGAAACTTTCCGTATTCAGCTATATTCATTTAAACACACTAAACTGTTTATATAGAACAGGTTTATTTAAACCCACGAGGTTTTTGTATAATAGTTTTTATATAAAAAAACGAACAAAACAAAACACGGTGTTTAGAAAGGTAGACGCATAAAACACTAAAACTTTTTTCTTTCGTTTACATTATGCCACTAAAATAGATCCCAGGGTGATAATTCTGTTACCGGCAGTACTCGAGTGTTTCACTAATTAGAGGGATCTTGCAATCTAGGTTCGTGCCGCTCCGTGAACTGCAACCGAGCTCTACCAAGTACACGGTTTTGAAGTTTTTCGTCAGTGACAGTAATAATAATCGGAAATGTATATGACTTCGCGAGATCGTGATCCGTTTCTTTTACATACATTACATAATTGATTTAGCTTAATTTTAGGGTTAGTTGCTACGAGTGCGTTCAGCCTTCAGGCGAGAAGATGTTTAAACAATTTTTAAGGGCTTTAAAATAAACTGAACGAAAGAAATAGAGAAAGGAAAATGACATAACGTTGTTACCCAGATGTCCTGAATGTCTATCCTGCAGAATATTACTTTCTGCGTCGCGACTTCAACGTCGCACCAAAACTTTCGCAAATACCGAAATTGAACTTCTTCAGAGGACTAACAGCAGCTTTAGTTTTGAAAAGAATCCCAAAATTGCAATTGTCTATAAATCACCCCCAAAACATGTTTGTTAAAACACACATTCATGTATCAGACGTACCTGTCAACGACTGGGTTGTGTTTAAATTTAAACTAATATGTAGTGTCTTCTGAGAAAACTCTGTATCTTTATTTTTAATTATGCATTTGTTGCATACAATCCAACCAGAGCTGCTCAACGCGATTCAATTTATTTTAAAAATTAATGGTTGAACGTCAAGGAGAAATCAGTGAAGATATTTTCTAATCTTACCTTGACAGACATTAAAGGCGGCTAGGGCTAAGATAAAGACTGTTTTACATGTCATCTTGGATTTTCTGTCCATGGTTTCCGGCATTGTTTCCTAAGTAGGTAAACTAAATATATATCCACAGAGGGTATGTGTCTTACATCCTTGAATGCAGGATGTAGTCTAACGAATCAAATGGGCGCGTAGTGTTAACCTTAGGCATATCAAATATCTGGAGCAAATTAGTCACTGTTTGAACAGGCATGTTTGCTGAAGCTTAAACGGACATGTGCACATTTCCCCCAAACCAGTTTGGATTACAATTACCTTGCAATTCATTTAGAGGTTTGCTGTTATAAGGCACGTTGACTAATAACTTTCTCTATATACAATAATTTTAGTCATGTAAATTTAGTCATTTAGTCATGTCAGCAAACTAGACTTTTTCAAATGTTTTGTTCTATTATTATCAAATTCATACTTTTTAAAATTCCGAGTTAAGAAGAAAGCCGTGCTGCATTGTAACAAAATGTTTGTGGTGTTGGGACATTTTCAGTTCAGCTGGTTCATCTACACCTATAACATCAGATCTAAACATCAGATTGGATTTATTATTGTCATTTGTCATATTTTCCACAGGATTAACCTAAGTTTATCTTTTATCTATCAAGCACTTTTGTATTCCAATTGTCTGTTTCATAGGTTCCAGTAATATAAAAATAATATTTAAAATCCAGTAACTTGGTGCTTGCGTCAATGTAAAGTGTGAATAACTGACATTGGGACATCTCCTGTTCCAAATAAGTATGGATTACAGTGATTTAACTATCAGTTTGGGAGTTGCAAATTCCGCTGTCTGCCCCAGTTTACTCTCACTAGAGATCTGTGACTTAGGTGAAATTTGTCCTGTGCGAGCAGTTGTCTGTGTTTCTTTGTGTCCCTGGCTCTGTGATGGACTGGCACCCTGTCCCGGGAGTTCCCTGCCTTCCTTTTTGTAATAACGTATTATATAGTGATCAATTAAGCAATTAGTTATTGCATTATCAACTGGATAACTCCTTTTTTAATGAAAAATGTAATCATTTAAAACTGGACCCCACACACATACAGCACATTTTGTGCTCCTCAAACACACCTGTGAGGTACCTGTGGTGGGTCATCCTACACAATGAAGATTGAGTTTACCAACACGCACAAACAAGCGCGCACGTTCTTAATCTATCCACCCCACCTGAAGAGAGTGGGGGGATCATCCTGTTTCATTCCTCTTTGTTTGTAGTTTATAAATTTGACCACTAGATGGTAACACACAAAGATCTCATCAAATAAATCGTCTATTTATGTGAGTCATGCTTTTGACCCAATCATTTTCAAGTTTTGTTCTTCACAAAATGTTGAAAGGTAGGTTACTGAATCCAGTGGATCAAAACAAGTAATTGAAATTAAGATACAGGATACACACATAGACAAATTAACATTATCAAGAAGAATATTTGAGTAGCCTGTCACCCATATTTACCAGTGGCCAACTAACTCAGACGGATGTAGTTTAACCTGCTAAAATTAAGTTAGCTGGCTAGTTGTAACGAAGCTATATCAACTTCAGTACACAGTCAATCCTTTTTCCCCAAACGTCACACCAATTCAGAGGGAAAATCCATTGAAATGATATAATTACACATTAATAGTTTATGGCGGTGTGCAGAAATTATATGGGTCTGAGTGGCATGATATTTCAATGTTATTACATTATATGTTCAGTTGATTTTTAATGAATAAATTGTTATCCCGTTGATAAATAAATAATAAGTTATTTCATTATTGGTTCAGCATATTTAACCATTATTGGTAGATACATTATTAGTTGCTACACACTCACTCCTCCCTTTTAAACATTTGATAACATTCACAACAAGCAATGCTGGTTTTATTTACAAGGCAAAAGTTGGAGAACCAGAAAAACTTCTAAAATAACCCTGTACAGAACAGACACTCCAAACATACGGAAATATGACAGAATATGAAATAAATCCTTCAATTGAACAATCCATATCCGCTTTTAGTTTTATCTGTTAAAAAATAAAATATAAAATAAAGACGAGGAAGAGATGTTCATTTTATTTGAGCGCCCTTCCGTTTACATATTTCCAAAGTAAGGATCCCAAATGGATGACTGAGTATTTCACCCTTAATCAAGCAAGTTTATTTATATAGCACAATTCATTACCATGTTTCCACTGGTATTCCTGTGTAGTACTTAAGTAAATTGATTCTATAACATGTAACGTATTGGTGCTTTATAAATCCTTTATAACTCGTGTGCCACCACCCTCCCAAAAATATACATTACATTACCCAGGCATGATTCTCAAACATTATAAAACCTAACTAACTGCAGCACGGTTTTTATTTCTATCCTATTTAAACATGCAGTAAATATTTAAAATGTTAGGATGGCTAAAATCGGTAGTGCAAGCAGCTACATACCAATAACAGATTAACGGCAAACTTAATTTCATTAGCATGAAGAATTCACAATGTTTCGTGTAACCAAATTGGCAGATCTTAACGATGATCATGGGGGCTGTCGAAATGCTCACAGTAGTGGACGGCACAAGTCCAATCAAACGAAAGGCTAACATTAACTCCTTAAGCAAACTAGCATTGTGCTGTGTTAGTAGCAGGGCCGTAATTATAATATATATTGGGGGGGGGGGGGCATTTATAAAATATGCTCATTGGTCCCCCCCCAATGCTGAGTCCATGGCTACGTCTCTGGTTAGTAGTACTGAAATTGCTATCGCTGTTGTATTCAAGGCAGATTTACAGTGGTAAAACACAAATGCCTTTTTTAACAGTAACTCCTGTCAAGTTTCTTCAGCGCACCAGTGCAGGCTGGGGGCTTGCCTCCCTAAAATAAAACAAAAGGCACACTGGGGTTTTACACAAGAGGTTAAGAAGGATAAACATGTTTCAGAATTAACAGGCATAAAAAAACCCTGCTCTCATCTCCTGATGTACAAAAGGTGTCCTTTCATTATGACAAAGAACCACTATAACAATTAGCATTAATTTTTGGGGCTGTCCGACTAATCTTCCCTATTTCTTAAAAATACAAAAATAAAAACATGAATTAGTGAGTTAAAAGACCCCGATATTTGGCTGGTTTGAATGGCAACATTGTAGTAGCATATTAGCAAAATGTGTAATTAAAAATTTAAATTAATATCAAAATCTAAACCGACAGATACTAGGATAGGGGCTTTTTCCTGGTTATTTTTTTCTGAAACTCACCTTATATGAGCTGCAGACGAGACTGAAAAGAGAGGACATTGCCTTGTCTTGCAATTCATCTGTATGCTCCTGGAAGGATATGAAAAAGTTAAACAGCCATCGAGGGACGATCAGAATACCTTCAACAACATGCGTCAGAAGAGTTGAACGCAAGAGACAAACATGTATGTCTAGTTTAGAACAGTGAAGCTGATGCGTTTGATTGGAGAACCAAAAGACACCGTTTTCATGTTTCTATAAAATTAGCACTCCAAGCAATTTACATAGTTTACGATGTACTGGTTAAGGTGAGAGGCTTGTAACCGTAAGGTTGTCGGTTCAAGTCCCACCAAGCTGATGTACCCTAGAGCAAGATATTTAACCTGAATTGCTTCAGTATAATATCCGGCTTTATCAATGGATGTATGTAGAAATGGTGAACTCTAAGTCGCTTTGTATAAAAGCGTATGCTAAGAAACTAAAATGTAAACAGCTAGATATTTTCAGGAGGAATTCTTGCTCAAAAAGATACAAGAGGGCCACCTTCTGTTGGAATGAAGCGGGTAAGTTTTTTTTTTCCTTCCCCCCCCAGCAATCTCTTACCCCGTTGACAGTCACCCAGGGCACATACTCATGGGGTGGTTTAAGCGCATTAGTTTCCAGTGCTTTCTCATGCATCAGCGCGTTCCCCAGGTCTCCCTTCACACAGGACATGATCGCCTCCCACTTCACAGATGGAGAAAACAGCTGCACACACTGGAGCAACGGAGAAGGATATCAATTTGGTTCTTTCCATTTTAGAAATTGGGGCGGGGCTCCCTTGGAGAAGCACGGGACACTTTGTTTATCGTTACAATGTAGTTTCCTGTTATTTACGTATGGAAAAATAGCAGTTTTAACAGCACAGCTATCCTGTTAGTTGCATTTAGATTTTCTTTAATATTCATACTTAATTGCTGTGGTAGTATTACATTCCAGCTAGGCTGAATATATCATCCTGGATGAGTGCATCTAAGAAAATTGACAATATAATATCAGAAGTTCCCTACTTGTTCTACCACTTGCTGATTGGCAGGCAACGATTTCCCATTAGGCATTACATTTGTATCGCGGTAACTCTGGCTTGTTATTTCCATATCAAACAATGACTATGACATAATAGAATGAACGTAAATGTTGACTGTTTTTAGGGAGAGAGCGTTTCTCAGCAACAGCTGTGCATGTAAAGTGCTACAAAAAATGCTTGAAAGCTACAAATACAACCTCTCCACACTGGTTGATTCATAGGAACTGCCAAACAAAACGATTAAATTGAAAAAACAACATTGTGAAAGCAAATAAGAAATTGTCATAGTAAAGCGTTTTACAATGGAAGAGTTTATTCTTCCTTCTGCCAGGGATCTGCCATGAGCCATTATGGTAGATAGGGCAAGTTTCATGTTCACCGGGACGTGATCACTCAACTTGTGATTTTCAATTCTATTTAGGTTACTGATGCAACTGGTAATGACTTATGTGAGACTTGCATGTGTGTGCATTTGATAAAGAATGCTAGATATCAGTCATCCTCTTTAGGCCAGAAATAACGTTACAATTGTTATTGCAGATTTTACAAAACTCTGTATTACATGATTGGCCTACTGCCCATGTTTTAAAATGTATTTTATCCAACTGCTAAATGGAAGTCGCATCGTTTGAGATAATGATAAATTATTTCAGTGGAAAACCCAAACTACACTGAACAAAGTTAAAAGATGATACTTACAGGCTCTGCAGCACTGAGGACATCAGATGAGGATTCCATGCAGTAAATGATTTGAAATGCTGCATCACCTGTCATATTCAGAACGCAGCTCTGCAGAGAAAAAGGTTTAAAACAGGAGTATGCATTAAAACTCTCAGAAGACACCCCTTCGTCAGATGTCATCACAATGAGCTTATTTCAGTGTGTATCTAGCCCCGCTAAAATGTAAATCAAGCCACGATCATTTAAAAACCCAAAAAGGGCAGCCGGTTCTACCTCAATCATGTTGCCCTGACACTCCGGCTCCCCATGTTGACAGGTAAACTGATACGTCTTTTCATGTTTTGACTCCTACAGAATGACAGAGGACAAGAGGAGAGACATATGTTAAGTGAAGTTAATTCATTTTTAAAATGTTTAACCAAAATCCTGCATACCTGTGCATTACCAAAAGGAACCAGCTTGACAGCCATGATATCGTGAAGCATGGACCAGGTGGGGAAAAGTTGCCAGGCTAAAAAACCCCTACAGCCAGGGCAAAGGCTCTCATAGTACAGAGCCACTTCCACTGGTGGAACGGCCAGGTTTGGCCGTGTGGCATTCAACTCCAGGCACTGTTTCTGAACCTGCAACCAAACAGACAGTTTCGTTTTGTTTTGTCACACTGAAAGACAATTTTCAGTTGAACTTTAAGAACATAAGCATATGTGATTTAGTCAGCAGCCCAAAAGTAAATAAAAAGCAAGTGTTTTTTTTTTTAGTAAAACTGACCAGGTGACTGATTTCAGAACTTCAGTCTATACAGGTATTAGGGAAAAAAAACTAACTAACTCACTAACATATATATATATATGTATATATAGATTGAAAAGACATTAAGGATTAACTGTTGATAACACATCTCTAGGCTACTCTGTTTTGGCTCCAGTTTTTGAGAAACAAAAAAAAAAAACCTGGGTCACATGATTTGAGTCACATGATGGTAACAAATTAAAGGCAAGCGGTGCTCCATTTTAAATGCATGACACTAATATTCCAAGGTAGACAAGGGTATCTTTGAAAAGTGTATGAAATACAACCTTTTAAGCATAAGATCCGAAAACACATAAATACTTCAGTGTAGGTCTCTCGGTGTGGCTCTTTTGCCAAATAAAATCCCGCACTACCTTTCGTCATTGTGTCTCAACATCTAATCTTCTAACGTTCTTAAAAATAAATTATTTGGACGTAACCAATAACAAATAGTTTGATATAATAAACACGTTAATATAATGTATTTTAAAGTCACTTTCAGATAGTGAAATTTTAAGTTAGCCCGCTCAAACTTTTTACATTAAAACTGGACAATCAAACCAAACAATTGAAACGAGTCCCTACTACCATAAGTAATCTTTTAACAGATCAGGTACAGTTCTAGAAAAGTATATAATGCATAACAGTATATAAAGCAATTTTTAAATGTAGGCTAGAAAAATTAGCGACTTTAGTAGGCAAAATAGGTTAACTTGAGGAGAACACGGGAATAGTGGATAACAATTATTTTTAAACACTGGTATACAAAATATTTTAAAATTTGATACTTCAAACAGCAAAAAAAAAAAAAAAGTTAAACTACATATTTACTACATATTTAGTCGTTGCTTTGGTGCTTAATCCGGCTAGGATCCGTAAAGGAAATAATTTAGAAACCAATGACTATTGTTTTCTTGGTAATCTGTCAAGAATGTAAACTGCGGAATATTGTTAAAAACCACCAAGGTAATTCAAAAGCAAAAATACATTTTAAAAATTACCCCGCATTCTATAGCTATCTCCAGAGACCGACACCACTGCGACGGCGGGTAGCTGCAGGACGGTTTTGGTTTGCAATGGCATAACTCCGAAGTTAAGAAGACTGCAAGAAACAAAATCACTGCCTTCATGTTGATCAATGTTGTCAAGATATTGCGCTTCCACTAATACTTATAGACCTATAAACTCCGCCTTGGGGTTTCACCAACGCGGTTTTTCTGTTCAAAAACATTCGCTGTAATAGTGACTTGCCTAGCAACAGGTGATGAGGACCAAGATCTCGAATATAAGTGGTCATCAATCCAAAATTATTCAAATTAACATCTATTCGCGACTGCTTTAACTATTCGACGGTCTGTCGGGGTTTTTGTTTTGTTTTTGTTTTTTAAAAGGTATTTTATTCAAAGTTATATTACGGGTGAATATTAAGAACACTATGAAGTCTTAACCCTGTTTCACATGGTTACGCTGCAACCTCATAAAGAGAAGTAAATGCACAAAGATATACTATTAAAATAAACCAGAACCGTTCCCTGACCCCAAAGACAAACAATAGTTATTTCTTTATTTTGAAAAAAGTGTTCTTATCTGCCCAGACTATCACGGACTTCTGGTTTAAGTGGAAAGTCCCTGAATTCCTCAAACTCCAAACTGCCTGATAAGAAATCTATAATAACAATAGAGAAAAGCCATCTGTGACCAGAGGAAGCATTTTCATAAAGTGGTGCTTTAAGGCCTTCTTCTTCGTTGCTGATACCACGTGCTATCTGTTGGCGACCTTTTCAAGATCGCTATGTCATATCTAGTTGATAAACAAACTATGAAATTAAGTATGAGAAATCAAGAAAAAAATAACAGAAAACATGTCCAAAATGGGTATCTTGTAAATTGTATATACCCCCTATAAAAGTGTCAGGAGGTATGTGTAAGATAATAATTAATCAAAGTACAACGTGAATAACTGACGTTTAAATAAATACTGCCCCTTTTACAAATCAGATTGTGCTAAATGATCGATCGGATGACTGTCTTTAAGGTGAGTGTGACATCAGTTAAATTAGCTTTATTTTTCACGATCAACTGTAAATTTCTCACTTATTTAATTACTTGCACTTTTTAAATAATCAATGGTCCCAGGACTTGGTAGGAGGAGTTGTGCTAGTGAAGATGGCTGACTCTCCAGCAAACCACATCCAAACAAAAATATCACGTTAATAGTCAGGTCTCATAAGTTCCACCTTTCCAATACCTTGTTCGCCGCACTTAAAGGGAGAACAACAGAATTTTAGTTTTTATTTTCCCATTACATACACTACTCTTTGTTGTTGTTTTATCCAGCCAGTCGTGTCCTGCTCTTGGTGATCCAATGGATAAAGTTCCTCGGAGTGTCTCGGTCACTGAAGCCATTCTTCAGTTCTTGGAAGGTCCTATTTGTGTCATTCTTGTCAGAATCCCTCCACCTTGTTCTTGGTCTTCCTCTTCCGTTTTCCTTCCATCGTTCCCAGCATTGCAGATTTTTTTCAGGGAGTCTTCTCTCTGCATTATGTGGCTGAAATATGTGAGCTTCAGTTTGATAATCAGTTTTGATCATATACACATTATCTACACCTAGATTCTGGCGCCCATGGGTGATAAAAAACCCTGAATAAAATGTGATAAGTCAATTATCTGGGAGGGAAAAAAAAGTCATTGCTATTTACCAAAGAAGTTATATGAAAGGGAAGTGTTCTTGGTACAGATTACTGGGGAATCCCCAAGACCTAGAGGAACCAAAAGACATTGACGTAGGATACTTTACAGATGAATCAGAGCATGAACAGACATACAAGGGGAAAGCTACCTGATTCAGTATGATGGTAACACAGACTGAAATGAAATGTCAGCAGAAAAAAAACCCAGAAAAACCCTCAGACCCAAATTTTCATAATAAATATGTTGTGTATTTATAAATGACGTGCTTTATTCATTAAACTGTATCGTTTATCATCCTGAAATAACACGATTAAGACTTTGGATTTACTCATTAAGTGTTTTATAATTATCCCATTAAAAGAGGATACACTGAAAGCTCTCCTCTGTTATTATTCCCAATATTATTTTGGGACTTGCATCAGCAACCTTAAAGTCACAAATACAGTGTCTTAACTGCTAGAGTCTCCATTCGGTGCTATCCAGAACTCTTGACAAGAGATTTTTGACTATTTTTTCCCCTCCTGAGCGACATATAACTCTTCATAGTGGGGGGGGGGGGGCACAATTTATAAAATCATATTTGAATTTTTGAAAAAAAAAATATATATATATATAATATATATATTTATTTTTAATAATAAAACCTAGCAGAAGCCTGGAAATCTGGGGGGGCACTATGTGTCGCCACTGCTCCTGAGAATATAACTGCACGAGCTCTGACGAGAGGGAGGGCAGCACCAACGGCACCGTCTTCGAAGTCTGCCAACTCTGAAGTGGAGTCCCGCTTCTGCTCGCCAAGTGGTCAAACTGGTCAGTCTGCATCTGGAGGCCGGTGGGACACAGAGTGTGGCAGGGGGCACCAGATCCGACTGGACAGCCAGGGTCCGGGCAGCGGCCGCACCTCGGATCAACTTTCTTGGCTGATGACGGACTCCTGCAGCTGCTGGAACATGCTCATTAGACATAACCATCATGGCGGCCCAATTTTATTAGACTGCGATCACATGACACCAAGTGCTTTCGCATGATTTTTATACAATGTCAAAACACACCCCATATATCTAAACTTAATATGACTTGTTCAACATGTAAATGTATACAATTCTGAGTACACTTTTAAACACTTCTGTTGTAATATTTTATTTTTAAGTAACATACTAAACTTAAGGTACCAATCTGACAGAAACCTAACATTAGGCCAAGCTGTATACTGAACAAATAATGCATATAAAAACAGACATAAGGACTGAGCACACGTCATCCACAGTACAGACATACCGGATCAGTTAGCTGTGCTCCCTCTCGGATGTTCAGTTGTACTTTAGTGATGACAGTCACTCACCAAGCTATTCCCTACATTTACACCAACTGTGCATAAGAACATTTTTTGTAGTTCAAAAGGTTAAATGCATTTATTCAAACACCAAAGCTGTGAAATTCTGATGTTACCATTTGTGATGAAGATGACAATGTTTTAACAGATTTAAAAAAAATACATCTATATGTACATTTGAGAATATATGTAATTTGATCACAACACGTAAGGTATGAGTCAGGTACTATTCATTACAAACACAGAGTTTAATCAATCATCATTTGGATCCAGAAACCAAAAAAATAACTATTTACAGTACCTCATTTTAGAACGAATCAACATAGCTTTGTAGAAAGCTTACACCAAACAAAATTTATCAGCTGTTGACAGGAATACGTGGATCCAAATAACACTGATTATCTCCAACAACAGCCTCATTTAATCAAAACCTGTTTATTCAGATGGAAAAAAAAAAACTAAAAAAATCTGCGACCAGGTGCATAAGTATTTTCTGAAGTCTACAACTACGTGAAAAATTCAGTAACCCAATGTGGCTTTTAAAATAGGCAAATCACTTCTACCAGGAAGGAAATGCAAATATGTAGGGTTTTGGTACAGAGAGATATTAAAGGCAGAAATATCATATCCAGACATACCGAGCTATATAAACATGCACCCTGTAAGCCAGAAGTTATGGCTGGCTTGATTATGTCAACCAAGGTGTGTGCTTTACAAGATCCAAACACAAATATTTAGTATATTTTATATGTAGTGTGATGAACTGTGGGGCACTGTAGTCGAGGGCCGGTATTTTGGGCCACGGACCTTCCGCAGCCTCTACCCTATTGAGGTAATTTAGTCCGGTTGGCCCTGCGGAGTAGGACTAAAATTCCCGGGAGGACTGGGATGGATGGGCAGCCATTTTAGATAAATGTATTAATTGGGTAATTGATTGAACAGCTGCCTTCAATAAAACCAATTGGCAACCTTAAGGGCAGGCAGAACCAGTAGGCAGAGGCAGAGGCAGAGGCAGATTTTGTTTATCTTGATTGGTTTTCTTTTGTTTGAAGCACTGTAAATAATAAACGCACAGGTACTTTCCTGTTTAAACTTAATTAGGGAAGTTTGAGTGTTCTTTTATGCTAGAGGACAGTGTAAAAGATCCGGGGGGGACTGGCGAACCTAACAAACGTTTCACAGTTGTCACAGTATAATGTAATTGACTTTGAAATGACCATCACGTATTCTATCAAACTTGCCCCAGGACATGGAAGGCAGGTATACACTGCAATTGCAGCACATTTGACCGCTATTTTAAATGTGATATGCCACACAGACTTTTTAAAATACCCCATATTAATTTACTGCTATAGTGACTTGCCTAGCAACAGGTGATGAGGATCAAGGGCTCGAATATTAGTGGTCATCCATCCAAAATTATTCTAATTAAAATCTATTCGCGACTGCTTTAACTTTTCGATGGTTTATCGGGATTTTTATATTTTATGAAACGTAAATCTACGGGTGAATTCTAAAAACAGTATAGCTAATCCTGTTTCACATGGTACGTTAGCCTGCAGATGTGTTCTTATCTTCCCAGACCATCACGGACTACTGGTTTAAGTCCCTAAACTTCCCAAACTCCAAAAAAATGGTAAGAGAACTCTCATAACAGAGAAAAGCCATCTGTAAACAGAGGAAGCATTTTCATAAAGTGGTGCTTTATAGCCGACTATTTCTTTGCTGATTCCACGTGCTACTCTGTTAGCTACCTTTTCAAGACAACTATGTCTTACTTGTTGATAAACAAACTACGAAATGAAGTATGAGAACTCAAGAAGAAAATATGTCCAAAATGGGTATCTTGTAAATTGTAAATGCCCCTATACAAGTGTCAGGAGGTATGTGTAAGATAATTACAACAAAGTACAACTTGAATGTCTCCCGTTTAAATAAATACTGCCCCTTGTGCTAAATGATTACTTTCTTGGTGAGTGTGACATCAGCTAAATTAGCTTTATTTTTCACGATCAACAGTAAATTTCTCACTTATTTACTTGCACTTTTACAAACAATCAATGGCCCCTTCACTTGGCAGGAGGGGTTGTGTTAGTGAAGATGGCTGACACTCCAGCAAGTGTAGATGTAGTCTCCTGACAAAATACGTTAATAGTCAGGTCTCAAGTTCCACCTTTCCAATACCTTGTTCACCGCACTTAAAGGGAGAGCAACAGCATTTTAGTTTTTATTTTCCCATTACATACACTACTCTTTGTTTTTGTTTTATCCAGCCAGTCGTGTCCTGCTCTTGGTGATCCAATGGATAAAGTTCCTCGGAGTGTCTCGGTCACTGAA
>JAOYSI010005954.1:16471-45148 GCA_025775065.1 Hiodon alosoides | reverse complement strand
GGTTTAGACATTAATAGCTGTGTTGTGTTATTTTGAGGGGACGAAACCATCACAGACACATTCAATCAAAACATTAATTATGGAAAACTAATTTCACAAACTGGTGGGTAGAAATTCCTGTCTGTCAGTGTGGTATGTGCTATCGTACCAAATATAAGTCGATGGCAAATTGTTGCTATAAAAAGAGGGCCAAATGAAAGGTAGTGTTAGGATTCATTGCTTGCCGTCAGATTTTGATGTTTGGAGAGACGATTTCGCACCACAAAGGGAAAAATTACACAAATCAGACGTAATTGCTATGGAGAATAAAAGAAAAACAAACCTCTTTTTTCTAATCACTTTTCAGCGTTGATCTGGAGCCAGTGACTGACAGTGATAAATTTGTTTTCACAAGCAATTCTGTCACTTTCTCTCCAAGGGACCCAGGGAAACACAATAAGAGTGCTGCTGCAGCAGAGAATTTTCTTCGAAGGAGAATAAATACTTTCCTAATGAAGTCTAATGAAGTGCTTGATACAATTAACAAAGTAGTAATTCATAATAACTGAGCTGTTGCTGCTAAGCAGCGTGAACCCCACCTCTCAGGCTAATCAATCACAGCACAGACACGTAAACAAGAGCGTCCCGTTAATGTTGGGGTTGTGTTTCTGAAAATTAGGACGGGACACAGTTTTCCCATTGAAAATGTGAGAGGGTGGCTGGAAGTGTTCCCATGTGGACATCTCTGTCACCCAAAATTCATCATTGTACATTAATCAAGTATATAAAAGCTCCATATAAAAATAAATCACCACTATTCATTAATAGAAAATATTATAGAGCTTATTGGAGGAGCACTATTGGGCGCTAAGGTCATATTTTCTCCCAGACTAAAACAAAACAGGAGCCTAACAGTGCCAACCTCACCCTAAGTGAGGGATTCTGTGATCCTCTCTGCAAAATCCTCTCTTACTGCTACCAGAGATTAATCTCAGAAGAACCTAAACCCTCAAAAAACATGATGTTAGGATGTGAGATAATCCGGAAAAGTAGTCCTTTGATGATTTAAAAAGGAAATACCAGAACAAAGGACATCGTAGTCAGACTACTAAGACGACTATGTAGTCTTACCGTGATTTTTAAGATATTGTATATGCAAAACATGGTGAGCACGGAAAGATTCCCGCGCCTCGCGTTGCTCCGGAGCCCCGCTTCGGAAATCCGGGAAAAATTACCTTCTCTTGGTACTGCCTCCGGGAGGAGTCCAGCGATTGGATGAGGGCGGTGGCGTGGCCCACAAACATGGCGTAGCAGGTGGCCCCCACGATCATGCTCAGCATGGTGATCCACAGGTCCGACATGCTGACCGGCGCCCGCGCACCGTACCCGATGCAGAGCATGTGACTCATGGCTTTGAATAGGGCGTAGGAGTACTGCTTACCCCACGAGTCATTCTGAAAGGGAAACATGAGCAGGGGGGGAGTTACCAAACATTGGCTGTGAGGCAAGGCTCTTTTGATGGATCACTGCATCTCCTGGAACATCCTGGAAACGTACCCTTCATGCTGGAAGACCTCATTCACGCCGAGTGCCTTTTTTTATGGACCTCTGTCAGCTATGGAATAAGCGATGGCCGTAGGCATTGCTAATCAACATCTATTACTTCCCTTCGTTTTAGACAGCTGATTTTCAGCTGGCTTTTGGCCCCAAGACACTTCACAGCGGACTAGAACAGAAGAGCCTGTCCTGGATTCTGCTTTCATAGAGATGATTATCAAAAGTGGCTTCATCAAATGCATTATAGATGCATGAAGGCAGAAATACTTCTGAGGGCAGACCGTTTCAGACTGTGTCTTACTTCATATTACAGATCCGGAGCTATGCATTTGGGATATGTGCACATTTTTACAGTAGAGGATGACTAGGGGTTTCTTATTTTGCTGTCTTTGTACATACACAGTCTCATGAAACTTTAAATTCTGAGAGCTTATTCTCACACAGAAACCATTCACCACAAAATGAACGTGTCCCAGTTTATCGGAACAGGAAACAATAGCTTGGAGCATCTGAGAGTGCTTGATTCGAACGCAAATATGCGTTTGTAACTGTGGAGGCCTGGACGCAATCATTTTAAGACGTAAAGCTGATGCATTGTATTACCTTTTTTAAAAAAAAAAACCAGAAAACCTGACACAGGCTATTATTTATTTATGCATTTTAAAAGTCAAATGAGGCAAGGCTGTCAATCAATTCAATGGTTCATTGTCCTGTCATGAGAAACAAGGTCCCCACTGTTAACGTCTGTTTTCACGTCTGTCTTCAAACCTTAAAATTCATTACGGCGCTTGCATGCACTTCCAAATATGTGCCTATAATTACTAAATCTGTGCTAGCAACTCCTGTTATTGGTTAATTGTTCTTTAATAGAAACCAAAAAAGGCTCTGGCTAATTAGATCTGTGTAAATTGTGAAATTGTGTTCCTACTGCTAATTCAGTAAACAGTTACTCTTTTTGTGAATGGACTAATGAATGGATAAGTGAGCGGATAAATACAACAAGGTCTGCTTTTCAATAAATAAATTAGAGGAAAATGCTGGTTACTCTCTGCCGTTCTGCATGACTTGTCTTCCAATTATTAACTTTCGTTTCCATTGTAGGGTTCTCTAAAGGGTTGAGTAGACATGAGCTGGCAGGTGAAAACTTTAGCCTTTCACCTGGAATGATTGACTGAAATGGATGCCGGTAAAATGTTTCTTCAGGAAAATAATTGAAGCGGTAAAACTAATATAGAGAGATGTTTTCTTGCATCAAAGTGGACTTGGTTGTTGATTAAAATTTTTCTATCGCCTTAAGACACATTACGTTATTTAATCTGAAACTTAGAAATGACACTTTTCTATTCCTGTAGTGTTATTGACTTAATCCAATTTAAAAAAACAAAAATCACCCAATGTTATGTTTTCAACAACTGTAAATAGTTTACAACCCTAATGCAGTAACGAAATACATGACTGGAACCATTAGTACATTGATTATTTTATTCGAGTGCATATTGAGTTATTGGCTGGGGTAGAAACCTGAACCCAGGACCAGGATTGGGAACCCCTGACCCGGGGGACGCAGAGTGCCCGCAGACCATGCTGTAGGTGCTTTAAGAGGCTCGATACTGGGACATATCGAACACATATCCCAGAAGTTCCTAGGCCCTTAGACCTGTGTGCTGATACCATTATATCTCTGTGATAAACCAGGACACTGCAGCTCTGTTGAACTCACATGGCCTCTACCATGAGAGGGACGGTAAAATGTCCAGACAAACCGCGCTTCGTGATGCAAGGCAGTTAGAGTGGAAACCTAGCGTAGCGAGGGAAGGCTAATGCATTCGGTTCTGTAGGCAGTTCTGTGAAGACTCCAGGACTAATGGGCTATTTTAATTTGGACCACACACAACAACAGCAGTGTCCGTTACCGCCAAAGCAGTTTGATGTCTAGCCCATCGCTATAGATAGCAGTTCCCATAGCAAATCTATATCTCCCCCCCAAGGACTTTGGGTTTGAGACTATCAGGTTCAGAGCTCAGTATGGTTAGGTGAAGTGATTACAGCTGTTACTTCTGCAACTGTATGACCCTACTAGAGCAAAGGGTGTGTCATTGTGTTACTAGGGTTAATAAACTGAAATATGATATGCCTGAAGATGAATGTGGAATTTTTGTGGAATATGTTATTTATCACATTCTACCTTCTGATGCATGGTGATCTCATTTCAAATTTCCATTGTAATACGAAAGATGTGCAGGGTAATTTAGAGTTTTTGTTTATTTTACCAGTTATAAGCACCACCAATGGGTAGTTAACCATTTAGAACCTCTGACTAATGTTGCAGTTCTCAGTCTATAGTATCCAGGGTGTGATTTGCAAAATTTCCAGAGTGGGGGATTGGCCTATCATAGAAAGTATTGGCACCCTGTGACATCATTAGCACTGTAGTACACAATTTAAAGACCAAAGACAGTGCGACAATATTTTTTGAATTGACATCTGTATACAAGCTCGGATAAAACGCCAGACTTTGGCTCTGGGGCTGTTTAAAGGAAGACGTTATCGAATTTTTTTGTCGCCCCTTTATTTCTTCTTTGATATAAAATGGCAACCTAGGAAGTTGCTAGTCAAATCCCACCCTGACTGTCTTTCTATGCGAGTATAATTTTTTCCCCATATATTGTATATAATTCAACATACAGAAAATATAGAAATATTATTAATAATATAGAAATGATATTGTTTAATATTTATAATACATAGTTTTTATGCATAAATATATTATTTTATTTTATTTAATTCCTATATGATAGTTCCATAATTCTAATAAATTTCTTGCATAAGCAAATTGCCGATAATACATACTCAAACCAAAGCTAAAATCTAATTTTTGGGTTAACAAAAGACATAAATAAGTATGTAGCATGTAGCATGTAAATGTAGCATGCTTAAAAGTAGTCTAATCTCTATATAATCAGTGTATTATTATTCAGGTAGTGGTATATGTACATGGAATGGGGTCACATTAGTATTAAGGTAGTGGTATATGTACATGGAATGGGGTCACATTAGTATTCAGGTAGTGGTATATGTACGTGGAATGGGGACACATTAGTATTCAGGTAGTGGTATATGTACATGGAATGGGGTCACATTAGTATTCAGGTAGTGATATATGTAAGTGGAATGGGGACACATTAGTATTCAGGTAGTGGTAATGTACGTGGAATGGGGTCATATTAGTATTCAGGTAGTGATATATGTAAGTGGAATGGGGACACATTAGTATTCAGGTAGTGGTATATGTACGTGGAATGGGGTCATATTAGTATTAAGGTAGTGGTATATGTACGTGGAATGGGGACACATTAGTATTCAGGTAGTGGTATATGAATTCAGAATGGGGACAAATTATGAATACTGGCAGTGGAAAGTCACTATGTCACACAAAAATTATGGCAATTAAAAGCCATTAATTCTTAATAGCTGATATAAAATGTAATAATAGCTTTCCTAGATAAATGTGTCCTGCTTCATATTTAACTTTGGGCTATAAACACATTACACAGACTTAAGTGTTGGAAATGAATGCCGCGTATATGTAGAAAGTCATTTTTATAAAAATCACTTCTA
This sequence comes from Hiodon alosoides, assembly GCA_025775065.1. Classification (NCBI taxonomy): domain Eukaryota; kingdom Metazoa; phylum Chordata; class Actinopteri; order Hiodontiformes; family Hiodontidae; genus Hiodon; species Hiodon alosoides. Next base: position 39,994 of record JAOYSI010005954.1, on the reverse strand, counting down.
TTAACGTTACCAATCAGCTTGGCCGATTAATTAAGAAGCGTTTTTTTTTTGGGTTGTACGGTTTCCTGTTAGCGGAACTACTTTGACTGCTTTGCAAGCCCCAGGAGAATCCTGCTTGGTGGAGCTGTCTTTTTTCCAGAGTCCCCAGAGCACGCATTGTAATATTGCTCTGCGAGCTTGGGAAACCAGGCGTCAACATACATGGTTTGGTACACCCACTGTATAATGTCAATATAAAAACACCCACAGTATAAAATAACACAAACAGAAACCTTTTTTGAAGATTATTTGCTTGATATCCCTAACATTTGGCTATAGTAATGCTGTCCCAAACTGTTTAGTGGCTATGGAGGTGTGAGCTCTACAAATCCAGTTCATGCCGTTAGCTGATTGGAGAGACCACAACAGAGCACCACCTTGGTTGGGTTGGTTAAACCAGCAGGGCTTCTCTCAGCTTGTTGCGAACTGAGAGTCTCCTACGGGCTTCCTGGGCGCCTGCAGGCTGGCAGTGCCATTGAGAGGGACGTGACTTCCCTACAATCGACCCTGAACCTCTTGGCACTCGTATAATCTGAATGGCTAGCTGATGAGAAATTGTCATTCGAGTGGGAGTGGGTCTTGAAAACAGGAAATATTTTTGGGTTATCCTTGACTCATCAACCTCTCCTCACAGACCCCAGGAAATTTTTGTATATGCATGAAATTTGCATTCACAGAAGATCCACTCCAGCTGAACAATTTTCCAGAGATTTTGCCTATAAAATTGCAAATGAGATCACATAGGTCACATAGGCTTTCCTCTTTGCGAACGCTGAAAGGGACAAAAGCAATCCCGCAGCCTTTACAGAAGACTTAATTCTCGGGTTTGCGTCTTAAACAATAAAAGCCACAAAAACGTTTCTATTAATGGTTCGGTAAGAGGGCATTTACAGGAGCGTCGATGTTCTAGCAACGGGCTTTAAGAAGTTGTGCATGGCCGTGAATCCTGGTTTTAAGAATCCTGGGTTTGCTTCTTCCAGTTCCTCCTGCTGACAGCGTTCCTTGCAGTGTAAAGACATTGCACAGGAGTGGGTGTGATTTCAAACAGGCCTGCAGTAAGGTGGCAGAATGTTACCCAGGGCATCAAAGTTACTAATGGGGGCTGTGCTATCTTATCCGGTGATTAAGTATAGAGGCCCGCTAGGGGAAGGTGCAACTTTCGACCCATTAGACATGTAGATAGTCAGCCTATGTCCCATACCATAGCACTCAGCAGTATCTACGACACATAGCAAGCCTCATACAGTCAAGAAGACAGAAAGAAGGGGCCCCAAAATCAAAGTAATGCACTAGTGAATGTAAATGGAAGAAAATTACCTCTTGAAATCGAATGTTTACGCTGTTTTTCCCAATCCTTTTTAAAGAATATCAAGACTTCAAATAAAAGGAATCGGAAGCTTGCTAGCGCTGTAATGCTTGAGAGGGATTTGACCTGAACTATTTCAGGAAACATCAAGTTTTTAAAATGAGTGTGTGATATCTATGCCACTTCTTATTAATCAGAACGTGAAACGGTTCTTGTACTGATTACATTAATAATACATTTCTTGCAACCAAAAAAAACCACAAAAAAAAAATGACAGGAAGGTTTCCTGTCAAAGGTACCTGCCCCCGCAGAACACCCCACACTTAATCCTACTGTGTTTGCCTAAACACGCCAAGGGCTTGTCTTTGAGGTCGATCAGCACATGTCTTTTCAGGACCTTAAGTAGCAACTACAAGCTGCACGTTATCCAGGATTAAAGGACTGCACTCTGCGATTTGAGTACATCAACATTTTAATACTTATTGTGTGCGTTTAAGGGCATTTGTAAATTGTTACAACTGGCCCTATTTCACATGAACAGGTATGTTCTCACACTAACCACATGGCAGCTAGTTTTAGTTATGAATTACAGGCAAGCTTTGAGCTTTGACAAACTGTCCAATGGCAAGGCCTGTTAAGGGTCCAAAGACTATACTGCTGTCTGAACTTGGACTAAATCGTTTCGTTTTTCTTAGCCTTCTGAGAGGCTGATTTGGTAAAGGAGCTCGCCCAAGCGTATGCTGAGCCCAGTGAGCTTGTCGTCGCAGGATCGAGTCGTATCAACGGCCAATGGAGACCAGGAGAGCACAACGTCGCCCCGCAATTGGCAGAGGGCTGCGCGGAAACCTCGTCGCTAACCAACGTCTCCTAATGGCTTCCCCCCTGGTGCCTGCAGGCTGGCAGCTCCATCAGGAGGGACGTGCCTCTCCGCCAATAGCCGTATACAGAACTTCTCCTGCTTCAGAGTGTAATAGAGACGGGTGGCTGGAAGGCGACTAGATTCCTGGTGACTAATAGCAATATATATAGCAATAGTATCACCCTCCCTATGTGTGACGGCAGGATTCGTAGCCACGAGCCCGAGATGCATTAGCATTGCTGGCTATTCAAATAAGTGGAGGAAACACAATATAAAATAATACAAAAGTGATTTGTTTTCCACAATAGACGATCATTTTAGGTGATAATTCTTCTAGAGTCCCGACAGTGGTTGCGTTACCAAGCATGTGACCGATGACATTTGAATATAGAGTATTATAGGCTGCAGGGGATTGTGTTAGTGCATCACACAGACTCATCTCGGGAGAGATCAAAAAAAAAGTGGCCGGAAGTGTTTGGACTCACTCTTAGCTGCCCTCAAAACCATTTTGAGTCTTTCAGGCCTTGACATTGTACTCAATACGGTTAATAAGTATAGCGTCTCACACTAAAACCTTCACTGTATATCTTTGACCAATGACGAATAAACCAAGTAAACTAATAAAAAAATGAAAATGTTGGATCATTCCTTGTAATTGTGTGCCTTTCATAATAAAGTGCTTGTCGTTCCCTGAGGATCTTGTTAGATTGATTTTCATTGTTTTATTCATGAAGTTTTTCTAATTTAATTTAAATAACCATACTGTCACCTTTTATCGAAAGTGTTGCTTGGTTTTCAAAAATATGGATTTTTACATTTTAATTTGTAGTAATGTATTTTGCTCCTGACGTTCACTGATTAATTTATATTCCTGACAGTCAAATGCAGCACATAAAAATTCAAAGTGCCCAAGAAGGATCAGTCTCAATATCCTCCAATGCCAAAACTCTATTCATAAATAGGTTTATAGAGGGGATACAAAAAACAAGCAGTTCAGCTCCAGTGGTCCAGAGCGATCCCGCGTCCTTGCCCGTGTTTCAGACCTGCCTTGAGAGGGGTTGGTTAGCCACCTAGCTAAATTGAGACAAATCTAAACCATTGCAACCATCATGGCTGAATACCTGAAAGTAAACAAACATCCATCCTACTTTTTTATAAGTCTTGATCTAGTTGGGAATCAGGCTGAGACACCGTCAATTTCTAAACTTTAAACAGAACTAAAACCAAACTTTTCCCTCCCCTTGTATAGATCCGCACTACTCTCCTACATCTCTAAGAAGGATGAATGATGCAGTGAACAGGGCAGTGGTCCAGGGGTCTTATACATCTCCTTCATCACCCTGAGAAGGATGAATGATGCAGTGAACAGGGCAGTGGTCCAGGCGTCTTATACATCTCCTACATCCCTAAGAAGGATGAATGATGCAGTGAACAGGGCAGTGGTCCAGGGGTCTTATACATCTCCTACATCCCTGAAAAGGATGAATGATGCAGTGAACAAGGCAGTGGTCCAGGGGTCTTATACATCTCCTTCATCACCCTGAGAAGGATGAATGATGCAGTGAACAAGGCAGTGGTCCAGGGGTCTTATACATCTCCTACATCCCTGAGAAGGATGAATGATGCAGTGAACAGGGCAGTGGTCCAGGGGTCTTATATATCTCTTACATCCCTGAGAAGGATGAATGATGCAGTGAACAGGGCAGTGGTCCAGGGGTCTTATACATCTCCTTCATCACCCTGAGAAGGATGAACGATGCAGTGGTAGGGCAGTGGTCCAGGGGACACTGGATACATTTGTTACCCAACAGTCACTGCATGATGTCATGAGAATGCAACATAAGAAGTTTTTGATTTATTTTTAAGAAAAATGCCTCACGTGTATTGCGTATTGCAGCACATTAAAGTTGGTCTCAATCTAACTTAGGGCGAGAGCCTTGAACAATTGTTTTGCACTTACTGCATATAATTTTTGTTTTGTTTAATACAAGATTTGAAGGCATAATCCAAGCTAAGATTTATATGCATTTTATCTCCTTATGATCAACCGCTTATAGTGAATAAAAGGCTTTCAGTGAATGGTCATGGACAGCACCACGAGCGGACTGCCCCGATGTGGTCATACATTGATATAAACGCACAAAAAAAACACAAAGATAACTGAATCAACAGATTACATAACAATGGTTTAGTTTCCTGTGTTGTCTAATGTAGCTTTAGAACAAAGATAAGGACAAACACGTATTTAATGGAAAGCAATTTCTTCATGACTATTAAAGTGTGTCCCCTGAGCCCAAAAGTGGTTTAAAAGATGTAATCCTTTCTGGGGGGAAAAAAGGCCCTTCAAATGTCTTTTTATTATTGCGAGCAAAACAGATTACTATAAAGACTATTTGGGGTGATGGCCTCCTTCATGTTAAAATAAATGTTATTCATTTCTACAGCTTTTTAAAAATGCTTTGTATTATTTCAACGGTATGGCCCCAAATTTTTAAATCATTCTGCACTCAAGTGTAAGTTTTAGGGAAACCAGATGAGTGAGGAATCAATTAGAGTGCCTTCACATGAATTACGTCAGTGCTATGTGTGAGACGATGTGAGAGGTTGCCCCGGGATGGGCGTTCCGTGCAGAGGACGTTCAGTGTAATGTGCACCTGACAACGGGGACACACCTGACCCCACATCACCTCACAGACCTGCCACTTACGCGGGGAGCTGGTACCTGTGCTGAGAGAAACTGTGTGGAGAACGAGTGTGCGGAAGAAAGGGAGATTTTTCCACATAAACGTCACCTGGTTTTGAACAAACTGCAGAAATCTGGCGACGGTTTACGCCCAACCCCTTTAGTACCGAACGGAAACACGTTTTTATTATCTTTCACTTTTATTGAAATGTTCCTACTTTAATCCACAGCTTTGCCCGAAAAAAATAAACATGTAGCTATCACTGCTAATCCACACTTCCGCCTCAACGTGCTTTTTAAAAAATCCCCCTGCACAGTGATGACACTAAAACTCCAGGGTTGGATTACATACGGAATACTTAGAACATAGGAACACGTATGTTAAGGGCACTCTGCACGGGTTCCCTTGACCAGTTACATAGTTTGGATACATATTTCTCTTACACAGGCAAGGTAGGGTAAAGATTACCACGCAGGAAATGTGTTCCTTCAGACCATTCCCTAAAGACACCTGAAAAGACGCGTTCCCGTTACTCGTTATTAACATTACTAAAAACGTATGGCGAAAATATGTTAATAAACAAGCATGAAGCATGCAGCTTGACATGAGAGCTGTAGCGCGTGCTCAAGAGAGCAAAAGCCTTTCTCCGTTTCTCCTGTGGGTAAGACGGGCGAAAAGGACACAGAAAAGTGCAGAGGTACGAACCGCATAGTACAGACATACAGAATACAACTTCAAGATGTAAAAGGAAAAAAATAAACAAACACCATGAAAAATGTACAATACTTACAACCATACCGTTTAGCGACACCCAGCAATCAGGTGGGAAATCTTGCAGCAGTGGCACCAGGAACTGGAGACAACCGTCCCAGTGGCAAAGGAGAAGCATCATTCCTATCAGATTAAAGATTCTTACCACAGCGCTAGCCAAGTCGTACGTCATATGGAAAATCTGCCAGGAGAGAAGACAGAGGAAACACCCGTCAATCTTCAGAACCATAGTGGCTGAACCGTAGCCAGAGGCATCCCCTCGTCTTAAACCTCATTTATGAACGATGTCTCGTGTTACGGCGTTTTAATAAGTGACCGGCTTGGCACAGTAGCCAGTAACCACCGTTTTAGAATTATAATTCACAATGTCAACTGGTATTTCCTAAGATGGCTGAACATGGTTTGGTCTGAACACGGTTCATATTTAAGTTTGTATCACTGAGGCCTGATTCGTTTATAACTAATATCTAATTTAAGAATGCATATCTATTCTGATCTATCTGTTGTTAAGGAGCCTTGTCAAATAAATTTTCCCCAGGCCTGATGATTCTCGAGGCCTGACTATAATATCTAGATTATATATCTTTTCAGTTACTTGGACGCACACGTGTGATTCGTGAAGATTTTTTCTACTAGACTTCCGACTACATGAATTGCACTAAAAAGAGCCAGGCTGTATAACTCCACAATCATCAAAAGAAATAAAATCATTGGCATCTGACATAATGTTAATCATAAATCATTCATCTGAATGGACCATTGATCTTGCACTGTCACTCTGAAACTCCCCCTTCAGGAATATCAGGGCAACAACAGGATCGTCAATGACATCACATCAACTTCTCAGACCATTGGCTGGAGAGAACACAGAATATAAGTCATTACCATATTTAATAACCGTTCAGTGATTACTGGGGCAAATACAAGCCCGTTATCCAATGTATGGCCGGTTGCTAACCGTTTATTTATTTTCTGCCTTTACAAATGACATTGGGGTGTAGATGGTTAGACATGACCTTATATGTGGCAACCATTATATTTATGAACTGGGATAGCAGCTGTGCAAGTGATTAAGTCTTATCTAATTATCGGATAATTTCAATCATGGAAAGGAATTAATTTGTTGGTTTAAATGGGATTTAAAAATTGAAAGGGCTTTTAGGCCTAGGGATTCCTGTTTGTTTGTCATATTTAGCATTTTTTTATTTAATCAAAACTCAAATTAAATTAAAGCATAAATTGAGAAGAGAACACCTATCAGCTTTAGTTTGAATGACAGGAAGCCGCCAGTAATGTGTTCAACCCAAGGTTGTCCTCGCTATTGTCACAGTCTCTTGACCCATTATACTTCAGTGAATCGACTTCTCCAACGGGGAGATCTGAAACAAACATGGTCGAACAAGCAATGCAAGGATGTTTTCAATAAATCCGACACAGTCTTCCAGAACATTCATTTAAAGGCAGTCAAGGGCAGCAGTCAGGCAAGAATTCAGTCGCATTCATCTGTACCAATCAGGTCATTTAAAAAAAAAAAACACAGAAACGTGTTTTTGCTTTAATTAATTATATCTCTGAACCTCAGATTGCATACATTTCATCACCGATCCTGTTTAGGGAATTAACAGATAACAGCGTGTACGATGCCCGGTTATGCAGCCTTTATTTGAATATTGCATTAGATGAAACAAGCAACAAAATGATTCAAGTTGTTTAATCAAAGATACAAAAATCTGGTAATTAAAAAAGAAAGTCCAAAAGTAATACTACTAAGGAGCTTGCAAAAATTTTGCAATCAACGAAATAAAAAATGCATTTTATAATAATTATTTTAAAAGATCATAAGAAATGGATGAACCATAGCATCGTTATCAGCTACGATATTATTAACAAAAAAAATAAATAAAATAAAATAATAATAATAATAATAATAATAATAATAATAATAATAATAATAATCCAGTGAACATTCCATTTGCTTAAATTTATTAAGTTCATTAAATGTGCCTTTACGCTGACCCAACCCTTTGGTGCCACCGTTGTGAATGACTGCAAAATAGTGTATACCTGTGAATGACTGCAAAATAGTGTATTTATAATTATATAATATATATATTATATATATATATAATTATATATAATTTTCCGGAAAAAACTGTAAAACGGCTATGGCTCTGAATAGCTCAGAAGCTTTGAAGATATATCCGGACATAAAGGACAGTTCATCACGCCTCAACGAATATATTATAATATAATAACAATTCATCAACATTCAATTGCCTTTATTCCCCCCTGCTATTAGTTGACCTATTTGGAAGCTTGGTTTAATTGTAATAAAGTACGGTTTTCGCATGATAAACCACTCATCACCTGCTTCTGAATCTGATTACTGAACTATAATGCGGCTCCTCTGCCCAATTAAAGCGTTATCTGGAACTTGAGGTAATTTCTGTCTATTTTTAAGGTGATAGCATTGCTTTCCACATAAACTGTTCCAGTGATGAAGGCATGGTGCGCTGGTCTTATGGGTCTCTTAAGGTACGGTGTGGCACATAGCAATTATGTACTAAGGAGTTCATTTTATTTGGTAATCCACTGACAATGTAAATTAAGCACCCCCTAACTGCATCTTACAGCATATTCAGATAAGTATACAATTAATTCAGGGACTAATTAGTGATTCATTAACTTGTGACACAATTAAAAAATACATTTGTGTGTGTGTGTGTGTGTGTGTGTGTGTGTGTGTGCCTAAAAGCCCAACTTTTTTTTTCAAATCACACAGTGATTAGAAGGTTATTGTAGTTATATGGGTCGTACATGTTGTATAGAAGAAAAGGCTTCTTCTTTCAGTCAGTATTGATTTGCACTAGCAAACATATATCAGGCCCAATATTAGCACAAATGTTATACCTAGGAATATATTTGCAATAAATCACTCTCCCATTATTTTGGATTATTCCTGTGAGGCAGCTGGAATATCCTGAATACCGAATACTGAATTTTTCAAACAAACTTGAATTCTCTCGGAATTACGAGCCTAAGCAGTGTCACAAAATTGAGCCTGAATTGAGACTTCTGAAATGACAACTGACGTCCCAAATTGTTTTCTAAATGTATATGCCAAGGACCGAGACACCCAGGATATGACTGGGAGAGCAGTGGAGATAAGAGTTCTTCAGTTCCATTAATCGTGGTGGGGGGGGGGGATACAGTGCAGGACATCTAAAATTAGCAGCTGGCCCAAAGGACAGATATTTCAGTGATTCCAAACTAGATGTCTTTTACTGTTCTTCGGAGTACTGCACAGGTCGCAGTTTGACACTTTTGATAAGAGCGGTGCTTTAAGGAGTTCATATCCGGCAGAATTTGCAAAAACAGTGCGTTTCTGTGCGTGAAATCGCAGAGGATGTGACAGCTGTTCTGTGCAGTCTTTTTCAAAACATGCAATTCAAACCACTAGAGGAAGAAAAAAGACAGACCTAACAAAGGACGCATGAGAGAAAGACGGAAATCTGTGGAGATCAGCTAGGTCGGTTTTTAGTGGGCATGGACGTACCACTTTACCACCCAGCGGAGGGCACGAAATCGTTGAGATTTACAGAGCCTTATAGGGGGACCTTTTTTCCTCTCATGTGTTTATTTATTTCCCTATATGAAACTAATTTCGCCTGTGTGTTCTGTCTCTGGATATTCTGGATATTCTCAACGGCGGTTATACCATTCATGTGTGCTGAATGTAACAACAAAAGTGTGGTCACTGACACTTTTCATGGAAAATTCAACAAAATGTGTTATTTAGCTTTCATGTTTTCAAGCAGCTTTGAGGTTGGCCACTTCAGTCCATTTGGTGGGAGATAAAAGGGAATGTGTGAGATTTACAGATGTCAGAGAGAATAGTTGCAATTGCTAACCAGTTGGAATAGATAGTGTTCGCATGTAGGTTCTGTTTTGATTTTATTAAATAATTCTTATTATAAAAGAAATGGCCATTTCGACATGGGTGATTATTTTAACCCTTCTGCTAATTCTAATTAATAGGTTAATCATTAATGACTCTGCATGGAACAGAGTAAGCAACTTATTAGTAGTAGTTTTAACAAGATTTGGATCATATTTGCACCTAAATCACCCTAAGAAAGCTGTAGCGGAAATCTGGTAGCTGTATGAAGAAAGGACATGTTTACTTTGGGCAGGTACTTCCAGTCAGAATAATGCCATGTGTAATCTCTTTTTTCAGATTTTCCTCCATTTACATAAATACAGATCACGTTTGGGGCCGGGGAAATCTGAAGTTCGAAAAAATCAGTTGGCATGATATCACATGCGCTGAATTTAATGCATTAAGACCTGATAAATGTAGAAGTTCACCTCTGTCCTATAATCCCATAGCGAATGTCAACCTAATTATCATGCGGAGACGCAACTATTTTGCACATCAGTATTAAAATCAGAAACCTACTGTGATGTCAATAGACAATACAAACATAATTATGTTGGATGTTCAAAATTTTAATCAACATCTAGGGCCATGTTGACAGGCACAGAACTAAATTATACTTTTTAAAGAAACTACAGTGTATTTAGAAATGAGATGTTAAGCAACGAGTGACCTCCATTAAAGATTATAAGGGATTAACAGGAGACAAATTCAAAGGTATTAAGCAGCCCACTGGCTAATGGCTTTGATTATGTCTACGTGGATGAACGGTTTCCAGGAAAATAGCTCTGAATTTATTTGTATAATTAATGGATGCTCACAGTCATTGAGGGTTCTGAATAAAGGTACGCAGAATTAAAAGGGTGACGTTCACTGGACACGTTAGCATCACGCCGTAACAAAACTGCGAAGTGAAACTGGTTCCCCAAAGAGAATTGCCAAGAACATGGCAAAGATCCAACAGCCGGCTCAGCTCACATGGCATGAAAAGTTCTCAAGTGTTCCAGCGATCTGTCCAAACGAAGGTTCTCCGTGATGTTCTTCTAAATAGGGGAATGGCCAGAAGAAGGCCAGAGGTGATGAGTGACAGAGGTTAGGTAGGCAAGGGCCCTGATTTCAAAAGTGGGCGGTGGACACATTTTGGAGCAGTCATGCTAAAACAAACTGCTGATGGGTGGTAAGTTTATAGAAAGATGTATGTGTTTAAATAATTTCGTACATCGGTTCTTCTTTACCATTAATGGAAGATTAATTAAACGAAGATGCCGTTGCAAGGTTTACTTATTCTGACCATATCCATTAGTAGTCCATATCCACCTTATCGGTACAAACAAATGAGAAAAAAAATATCATGGTGCATTTCTGGAGCAAAATCTAAACATTGTTTATGCAGCCAACAGAACATCGAGAACCTAAAACAGGTTCCTAATAAACCAAAAAAGAACTAATTTAGGCTACAAATTAATTCAATTCCCATCGCCCATGTGGATATAATAACGGTCAATGAGTAAAACTAAATATTTTTATATAGGCTGGCATCCCAATCTAATGGTGTCCCTCTTTCACGGCAGGTATCTGTAGTGTGAAGGAGTGCCACCCTCTCTATATCTACTAATGACAAAAAGTGTCAGCTCACCAAAGTCTAAGCTATTGCCAGACTTGAGATTTGGTAGGGGTGCACAGATAGAGTGTCCCAAGTGGGGCCCCTATCCCATGGAGAATGCTTTTCTGTCCTGTAACTGTAACCCTGAAGAAGCACAGACGTTGAATGTTTGTTGGTAGCTGCCTCTCATCAAGAGATAAAAGCTGAAATGTACGGTGTCCCAGAAGTGCAAAACTCAACAAATTTGAAAGCATAAAATGTTTTGCTTTTTTCAAACTAAAATACGAAAACTCAAGAAACAAAATACTAAATTTAAAAACCTCAGCCTGAAAAATCCCATGTCATATTGATATCATTGAAGTAAATGGGCAGCCTCGTCCGTCAGCCCCTGTCCTCTATCATGAACATTGGCGTTTGGGGTTTCCAATCAACAGGAACAAGTTAATGGTTCGTCTAAAATATCCTTCCAGTACATTCTGCTCTGTTGTTTTTTTAGAACTGCACTGTTACTTCAATGTAGGGATCGTTTCAGAGGATTTCAAAATGAATGCCGACCTTTAATTACCGTTATTTCAAAAAAAAAACTGATTTATAGAAGTATAAATAATGTTGCTGTTGCTGTTGCTGTATGAAGACAGCTTTGTTACATTTTTTTGAAAATCCCTTCCGTAATTCTAACACTACTCCTTAAGACCTGTACTGTAGTTCCCTGCTTAATTTTAACATCTACAAACTTTTTGGCCAATCAAATCCATACAGTTATTTTGAGCGAATTAATTTCTCTTAATTTTTCTGTAAGGAATATTTCCGTTAATAGATCATTGATAGTTTACATCTAATACATTCCTGGCTAATTATGCAACCCATGCAAATTTTGGCGTCATATAGGTATAATTATGTATTATATTCAGAGTAGTTTGTTTGCAATTCCCTTTTTTTAAAATGCGATTAAGACAAGGCCAGAACCTATGCCTCAGGCATAAATATCTGCGAGATAAAATAGTCTTCTCATATTGTCGGCTAATGTAAGCATCATGCAGCTGTAATAGGGATTTTTTTTCCCTCCCCGTCAGTGAAGTCTCCTTGTCCTCCCTCTGAACACATCATACTGAACCTCTAGGCTTTGGTTCTATTTTAGTCCCGCGAGCGCGATAACCTCGACACTTCTGTTCCTCTCTAATCTGTACATTTCCACTTTGAAGCACATTCATATGAGCGCGTTGGGCATTGTGGGTTGTACTACGGTCCGATTGCCCCGGCTTGCGAAAAATTTAAAAAAGCGTCTGTGTCAACACAGAACTCAACACTTAAAATAAACAGTGTTTGCACTCTTTAGGCGTGATGAACACAAGCGTAGCTTTTGCTTTTAATTGACACTGTCGGCAGTGCACTTGAATAATGACTCCAGATCCATGTTAGACAACAGAAAGTAAGAAAAAAAATTATATTAAAATTACTCACATACACAAAGACCATCACACGACAAAGTTTTCATCTTAAATTTTACGTGACAATAAAATAGTACCTTGCAAACTTCCACAGAAACGGGTCATCACATTCAACATAGCGTTGTAATTCAAAACCACCCACTCATGCTTTTCTTTACAAAAACGTATTTTTTTGCCAGCTGAGCCTGCTAACGTTATCATGCACATCCCTCACTGTCCTGTCATTCAGGCGGACAGACAGTCCCTTTTACCCACAAAGGAGAACCACAACACAGGAGGAGGAGGAGGCTGAGAATCTCTTCACCACTCCTAATTATAGCAGCCAAAATTACCAGACCTAAAATATTTAAAGGGAGAACATTAAATGGCAGTTTCAACTGTGTAATCAGGAGAGATTAAATTGCTGTGGCTACCACCCCTAACAGAGAATAACCCTCTTTACACGGTAGTTCATGAATAGTTAAGTCGCGTGCTTACATTTTTATTTTTTTATTTTTTTATTTATAAGACAAAGATTGCAAAACACATCATATTTGCTTCATAACATAAAACCCTGTCTTGAACTCAAACGGTGTCTGATAGGCAAATCACACATTCAAAGGGACATCTGACAGATTTGCCAGTGGATAATTGAAAGAGAAAGCAGTGTGGATGGGTGTTGTTATTTGCTATTAACAAGTGGTGTTCCAAGAAAACTTCCAAGTGTCTAAGAGCACAGAATAATTATAACAGACAGCTGTCCTTCTGAATACGAATTCAAAATCGAACTCACATCGGAGACGTACACATACTGGATAATTTCAACATGTGTGTTAAAATTAAAACGCACATCTGTGCATCCATACCCATACCCATATATATATATAAGTTTGAGCTGTGAATAACTTTAAGCAATGAGACATGCCAGAGAAATATGAACTAGCCAAGACTGGTTCACCATCAAAGGAGAAAATATGTGAATGGATAAACAAAAGGAAGAAAACCTGTATATTGATAACTTGGTAAATAATACTCAAAATATGTTTAATATCACTTTCTAAAACTGTGGTGCATGTCACACACAAATGAATTACAGTACCATATCCACAGTGTATAATTAACATGTAAATCTGCTCCTGGAATTCACATCAGAGTGGGCATGTGTTTCTTTGCCTAATCCTTGCGTTATATAAATTCAATGTTAGACTTTATTCATCGTTCGCGTTTATCCGTCTTTTTTGGCAAAGGGTAACCAACTTGGCTAATGATTTTGAAAGGAAGCCGCCCTTCGTTGACATTAATGTGACCTCATTCTGGGTTAAGCAGCTTTATGGGCCATATTGAGATTTATAGTAATGGTTCACATTGCATGGTCGGGGTAAGCCAGGCTTGCTCCTCAGAGCTAGGCCCAAGTATTTTCCCTCAGCCCACTAACGCCAGGACTGTGACCTTGGACGACTAGCAGCGGCACAAACTCAAAAATAGAAAAGCTGGTCAGATTGTGTAACAATGGGTTCTGCTGTAGTTTTATGACTACTGTTAGCTATTTTTGCTGTTAGCTATTTTGTCAGTGGTGACAACCGTACAGCATTTCCTAACCCATCACCTGATAATTAATTGAACAAAAGTAAGTTTTTAAAAAGTTTCCATAAAAATGAACTCTGCCTACATGTATGGAATGAGCAACATCTGGTCCAAAAAAAACCAAAAACATTTCTCAGAAACAAAATAAACAGCCAGTGCGGTATTTGGATTTAAAAAACGACAGATGCTCGGTCACGATTTTCTTTTCTTCACGCATTCTATAATGCCTCGGCAAATGGAAAAAAACCGAAACGCAGTCAACGCTACGTGAGCCAGCCTCTTTGCTTACGCTTATCCCAGCCCGAGAGCGTGGGATGAGGTCAAAGCGAGGAGAACAAAGAATGGGAGACTTAGAAGATTAAATACCGTGTGAGGAACAGCTCCAATTGACCGGCATGTAAACATCAGATAAAACTGCCCGTGTAAAATCAGTTTCCAATGTGGCACATATCATCGAGAAACCGAGAATATTATTGCGTCCCTGCAATAATAATAATAACAATAATAAATAATAATGATAATCATCATCATTTTAATTCTACAACGTGTCATTAGACAACGTCTACAACATGACATTAACCTCAAAATTATTAGACCCAGGTCTTTAAGAACATGAACTTGAGAAGTAATTGTTTGAAAAAATAACCGTTCAACTTCAGCTGCAAAAATCTGGTATTAATCTGACATAAAGCCGTTTCTTAAGCCCAAACAAATAAAAAAAAGTACAGATTTGACAAGCTGTTTTGAGATTTGGGATTTAGTGGTCTAGCACGACAAAACTCAGACTTCTGTCTGCTTGTCGTCAAAACGTTGAAGCTCTTGTTGAAAAAAACTATGTGAATTACGTTGAATATTTTTTTAAAGTAGTGTATGTATTGATGAATGTATTTATTTTGCTTTATACCCGTCTAATTTATTAATTTTATATTTATAACGTATGGCTACTGCACGGTCTTTGCAGCATGAATACAATATTAACGTTTAATTTATTATCCTAACTGATTATGTACTTTCTTATGCAAGTTACTCTTGTAAAAACACAAGGATTTACCCTATATTTAGTCATTTCAAGAATTGTTCAAATGTACACGTTGCCCTCCCGTATTTCTAACTCATACCAATGTTTGTTAACTGGTTTAAATTATATACCTGTAAATAGACTCGTCAAATCATAAGAATAAACATAGTCAGACCTTTACTGGTTACCGTGAGCAGTCGTAGGTCAGTGTGGGATGAAACATTACTGAGAGCTATTCGCCACCTAAGGCAAAACAGACCACGGACAAAGATGGCTGTAAAAATAACCCAGATTAATCTAATCTTTTCACTTATCACTCTTAAATAGCCTGTTCCCAGATAATTATCTGCTACACACTTGCAAATGTATTATTATCTAGGATTAACTCAGTTTCTGAGTCTTACAGAACCGACTTGGAAAAAGGGAACTTTACTGAGTAATCCTTAATAATTGATATAAAGTAGATATTTCTGCTTAAAAGCAAAACTGGCTATCCCGCCGTTGTAATGTTTTGGCATATTTCATTCGACGTGTTTGTTCAAGAGGCATAGGAAAAGATTGTGAAGAAGTGTGTAATTGTGACGGTTCTCACATCAGCAGTCTGGATTCACAGGAACATTCTCATCAGTCAACTCTCAATATATACTCACCTTGGGAATTCAAATTTGAAAATACACTAAATGTCCTCACTGTACAACTGCCCGGAAACAATTCAGTATGTAACAGAAAATGTGGTTAGTCAGAGTCAAAACAAATGCATAAAAAATATATATATACATACATATTTTATCTACATATAAGTACATAAAATCTACATTTCAAATTTGTTACAATACATTTGTTGTCCTGGTTGAAATGAATTGCCACATAAATAATTTGATTAGACAAAAGAAGGGTTAGGAATGTGATTTAGTTTCATATTTTATGATCTGTGGTCATGATGCATTCTAAAAGGGTGCCATTTTCTATAGTCCCAGCGAGGAAAATGTCTTAAATGGAAGTTAAAAATAAATACCTAATTCTTGTTTATTAATAACTAACCGAACACACCCATACAATAATATTAAGATTTTCAAGTGCCAGTAATTCACCGAAGAAACATTAGACATTATAATGGAAAAGACTACAGGAAAAATTCAGTACTTCCTTAATTGAATTAGGATCAACAACGGTTAAGACACGGCCCTATCGCTGTTCATCAAAAAGGTGTTAAGGAGAATTAAGAGTGACTCAGCTTTTTGGCACGCTCTCCTCCTCTCCGTCCAAGGAGGCGCAGAGGGGTTACGTCGGCAAACGCATTTCAAGGGGCACTGTAACAGCTTCGGATAATATCTTAACACGCCGAGGCGCTAGAGAAATTCTGCCAGGTGCGAAACGCCGGGCGATTTCACAATGAAAACAGGAATGTTACCGGATAAAGACAAGAACTTTGAAGAAGGGCACAGAAATCGCACACGTTCATGAAGGAGTGCCGTTTTTTTTCCGCCTAAAAGATCAATTACAGTATGTTCTGACAATTTTTAAATAGCTCATAAATAATACTGTAAGACACACACGCAACATGCCTGAACACCTAGCTTTCCTCTTTAAGCAGCTCCCCAGTCACACACATTCACCGCGTGACGATCATTTTTAGACTGCAGCAGACAGCTGCTTTCTCACACGCAAAGGAAAAGAAATCTGCTTAAGCACAAGCTTGCAGACACAAGTACGGTAGCCCTGAAGAACAAAACGTAAGCAAACAAACTCAGAGACACAACACAAAACAAACAACGCAACGGAAATTAAACCACAGCACTAGCAAGCAAACTCGAACCTCGACACAAGTCAGCAAACTCGGTACCACAGCACAATGGAAACTAGTAATGGGCAGATTCTTGCGCTACATTTTGAGCAAATCTTTTAACTGAACGAAACTAACTAAATAACTTCCATCAAATTACTTGTTAGTTTGGTTCTCACTCCCTCGTTTCTAACGAACAGTTTACTCTGCCCGCTCCCCCTTCTGACGCTTACCAAATTAATGCGTGCTATATCCGGTAGTCAGTACAGTACATTTCTGCAACTTCTAAATTATTGTTGTGGTGCGGGTGAAGACTACTCCTACACAGATGAATAGGTGCAAAGGGCATGCCGTCCCAGAGCTGAATGACTGCATGATTTGGTGTTGATTTCTCATATACGTTACAATTAACAATTAATATTATTTCCTTAAAATAAATAATCTAAAGGATGATATTGTATTTATTCAGCCAATAAAATCTCTCAATATTAATGTCCCGTTATCCAACCTATTTACAATCAATCTTTTGAGAATAAAACTGCATTTATTTTTACTTAAATATTTTACTTAAAATGTACTTAAATAGGACTCAAGCATGCATACAGCTAGTCCCAAAACACAAAAAACAGCAGTGTTTTGGGACTAGCTACACTAAAGATTTAAAGATCCATTCAGACTCACTGATTCACCGACTCAAACTAATCTTTGAATCTCGTTCAGTGAATCACTCATCTTCACAGTCTTCACCCGCACCACTCTGGACTGTATTGACTGCCACATATATCACCCAATGACTTGGTAAGTGAGAAAAGCAGGAGTAGGTGGAGTAGGTGGAGCGAGCTGGTGCAGTAGTAAGGACCAGAGAGAGAGAGACAGAGAGAGTCAAACGAACAAATCGTTCGACGGAAGTGATTCCGTTTGTTTCATTCAGTTAATTTAGAATCGGTTTCCCGGTGATAGTGAGTTTTCCTGCTTGCGTTTCGGCCTTAAGTTTGTTTCCTGATACAGGGGCTTTGAGTCTGGTGCTGGTGTAGTGCACGTCAGGGCCACTGATTTTTGTTTATCTTTTGCTTTCAGGGCCACCATAGACATGTATACGATCAAAAATACGAATTAGTCAGTGTTGCTAGGTAACCAAATACGTTTCGAAGATGGACCCAGGCAATCAGCTTTCAGAAAAGTCTGATCCTTTTAAGCACCATCCTAAAAGAAAGTCATGTAATGGAGAACACAGGTTATAACAAATCTCTGACTCCTCGTTCAACTGGACAGGCTGCTAAGTTATATTTATAGTGTAATTAACAGGATCCCGTAGGCAGCACTGACAGGAAATTGATCTATGAAACGCGTAGGAATCTAAATTATCGCTGTCATGCAAACCAGTGGAGTCTCAACGTGACCTCCACCGCGGCTGCGTTGTCTTAGTGTCCGAGAACCACCCAAAAACTGCGTGCATTACTCCGCTTTCAGTCGAGGAGGAGCTGGAGTGAAGAGGAGTAATCCCTCGCTCGAGCTTATCTTTATCAGAGGACGTGCAAATCCACGTCAGGCTTTTTTAGAACAAAAACATCATAATTGCTTCAGCAAATATCCTGTTGCATTAATGGATACATGTTAAAACAGCCAATGATGTAAATCAATCTGATTAAGAGTTGTTTCTGAATGAACAAAAGTGAGTGAATATGTACCTCCTCATTACAAACAGTAGCTGAGATTTCGTGTTTTTAAGTGTATCCTTCACTGGTAAATAATAGCTACTGATCTAAATTCAGACTGCAAGAACATCTATATTTAGTACACAGACTACAAACCAAATTAGAGTTAATTTCTTTCATGCACGTCTATGTATAGGTATAAGTGACTCATCTTGCTGCCCCTAAAACAATGATGTTACCCGAGATGGATCGATTTTTTTCCTTTCATGTAGTTTAAAACAAGCCACAAAAATGCTGCAATCAATGTTAATTACCCAGAGTCCCTTGTGAGCAGGATGCAAACTTTTAATTCAATTATTTAGCTACTGAAGAACCGATTAAAATGCATGACTGTGAATGTGGAAAAACGTGTTTCTTTATTAAACATTCTTGTGCTACATTTAAGCACATTTGATTATCGTGATTTTGAGTGATTAACTAAAAATATAAACTTTCTGGCCTAAGTAATACCATACCTGTAAAATGATAATACTGACCCCTAAATAAGGCGCTTTAAGAGGTTATTTAAAAAGTACTTAAAAGGCACACCAAAACATGTATCTTTCAATAAAGAAGGTTGTTTAACGGGGTCAGAGTATATTTTCTTCACATTTCTATAACAGGTTACCCTCACATTTGCTCATAAGTCTTGAATGTGTCATAGAGAACCATTCCTGCAGTACTGTCCTAAGAAGCAATAAACACCATTGGGAAGACCAGACTGTTTCCCATTCCCGATGCACTGCATGTAGTACGTACAAATTTCATTTAACAAAACGATCATTTAATGACCAGCTCCGTCTGCAGCATCTGCCCTTTTAACTTGCTTTAATCTCCATTTCCGAAATCAATAAGAACAGATAGGTTAGTTCGGGACGGCGTCCCTTTGCTCAGTGTGTGGGACCCATTGTGTATGCTTTTCACTTCTGTGTTTTATTTATCTGTTTTTGCCCCGTACGTCACTTTGATGAATCTCAAGCACATATACCTATATACAAAATGGACATCACAGGTGTCTTGCATTTCTGCTTCAACGGGTCGGGGCAAACAACAGCTAACTGGAGGAGACAACATCAAACCTGGGGAAAATGTCGACGTCAGCTGAGAGCATCGGTTTGCTTTATGTAAGCCCCGCTATTTTGACATCTCTCTCACTCGGTGTTTTTAAAACTACCGACGTGGAATGCATGCCCTCAGAACCAGATCGAGGCGCTGCACCAGAGTGAGTCATTCTGACGGTCAGTGATTTACAGCGGTTACTGTTCTTGTTTTCTTTAGCATAGGTATGCTACCTATAGTCAAATAAAATAAAAATGTTGCCTTAAGGAAATCCAAGTCCTTTTTTTATGTCCTTGCTCAACAAGCTAGCTAGGTCAAATAAAAGCAAAGCAGACAGCCTGCAGAGAGAACTGGAGAAAACTCTCATTCACTACAATGGCAGATAATTGCAGCAGAAGGAATTTTTACTAGCAGAAAAGACAACCAATCGTATTGGATCATGGGTTCAAACAGCCATTTTAAAAAGGGCTAAATGAGGTTATGTGCATAATGAAATTACTCAAGAACAATGGGCCAAGTATCAGTCTAAACTAGATTGGTTTAGACACATAAACTAAAACTAACGTAGATATACCAAGCTTGCTGACTGGAGACTATCGGATTGCATACCCACTGAGGTGTCGCATTACGCCACAATGATTTCTTTAATATGGAGTCTAAAAAGTAAATTAACTGAAATTAGCTGCAGTACTAATGTTAAATCCACGGATAACCCATCTGCCTATCTGACTAAACTTATTTCTCACATATTTTATTCCTCACTGTAAAATTCTTCATTCGAGCGCAGGTAATTTTTCACAACTTCAAAGGTTCAGAAAAGGCATTTCCGTACCAAACTAGACCTGTTGCACAAAGAACAACAGCAAAGGTGAACAACTCATGGCTACCTTCCGTGAATCCACATAAATGGATTGTGCATTGTGCAACAAACTTTATAGAACATTTGTACGTTGCTCTGGATAAGAGCGTATTCTAAATGACTCAAAGGTGTGGAGTAGCTACTTCTGACAAGAATTATAAAAAATGTAATAAATTTTTAGTCTAAAGGCTGAATGAATTTATCAACAAATATTTCAAATATTTCACAGCTAACTAGCTACAATGTCTTTGCTGGATAGTTAGGTACCCAGAAAATAGTAAGAGATGAACCTACATTGTATTAGTTTAGCACTCTACGTATAGCACTTGCCGGCCAGCGGAGGATCTCCCCCATTAAGCCGGTTTTTCGCTTAAAGTTTCTTCCTGCCAGCCTAGGGAGTTTTTTCTTCCCACTGTTGCCACATGCATGCTTTTGGGGGGTCAGGCCTGGGACACATTGTATTTTTCTGTGTGTAAAGCATAATTGTGACATGGAAACATGTGAAATGCTCTCTATAAAAATAAATTGAATGATTGATTGATACGTCTGTTTAGCTGCCAGGATTTTACTTTAAGAAGCTAAACAGCAGTAAACCTAATTCTAATGAATTAATTTCTAGAGTCACGGAAACTTCATCAGCTTACAGGGATTTCATTTCAAATAAAAAGAGAGCGAAAACCCAAACAACGAAAATGCATCTGGGCATATACTGTGATATCAAGGTTATTTAGAGGAGAGGTTTTATTTTAGAGCACAAGTCAGTTATTATTGATAGCCCCATTCTTTTTCTGTGGCTCATTTATGAGTCAGATAGCTGGTACTAGCTCCAACACACATGATACCATAAACAGACACACACACACACACGCACACACACACAAAGACGCACACACACGCACACACACACACACACACACACACACAGACACACATAGATGCACACACACACACAGATGCACACACATGCACATACACACACACACACACACAGACGCACACAGACGCACGCACACACACGCACACAGACACACACACACACAGACGCACACAGACGCACACACACGCACACACACGCACACACACTTCACAAAATATGGAAGATCCTCTCACCTCTTCCCATTGGTGAATGTATCGGATGAGCCGGGAAAGTCTCAACAGACGCAGGAGACTGAGGATTTTTGTAAACCTCACAATGCGTAGCGCTCGGGCTGTCTTGTACACTTCGGAATCAAATCCTTTCTCGACAATCAGAAAGATATAATCCACCGGTATGGATGAGAGGAAGTCAACAACAAACCAACTCTTCAGGTAGTTCATCTTGATCACCTTGGGGTCGAGGATTATCTCGGAGCTCTCCTCGTTGACAATCCCAGTTCTGAAGTTCATGACTAGGTCCACCAGGAAGATGGTGTCTGATGCAACGTTGAACACTAGCCAGGTGGTGGTGGTTTGTTCAGAAAAGAAAGTTATTCCAACAGGAATGATGATTAGATTCCCCATCATCATGATAAGCATTATCAAGTCCCAATAAAACCTACAGAGGGGGGGAAAAAACACAATCACAAATAAAGATTTAAACTTTTACATTTTAAAATGGATGGTTACTGTAATGTTTCAGTCTGAGAAGGAAACAGGAAGGAATTAAAATAAATATGTTGTGGTATTTTCCTAATTTACTTAAGGAAATGTAAATGAGAATAAATCATATTTACATACATATGTCACAAAACTCTAAAATTATACCTGATCCCTATATATTTAAAAAGTAGATGAAAATGCATGTATCTGTTCCAAAATATTTTTAAAACCCTTTAGGACCGTCCCTGATTTGGTTGTGTCTCTAGTTGTAGAAGACATCTTGCATTCACTGAAACAAAGGTTATTTCGTATGAGTCCATTTGAAAAGTGACACTTGCTTAACTTCATTGGAGAAAAAATGTGAGGGGCAGTTTTCCGAGGAAAGGGCATTCTCAAAAGTGATGCTCATGTTGTTGAGACCGTGAGGCCAGATAGTGAAATCAAATACAAAACGATTCTCCGATTGGCCGGTTTTCACATTACTGCATGCAGATGTGCCGTGTGAGACAGAAGTGTGGATCTTAACACATCTACACATTCACTTGGCTCATGTAGGAAACATAGAATCAGCAAATTGGTTCTGAAAAAGCCCTGGAAACACTTGATATTAACACCATGCTCAGTTCACTGGAAAGGGAACCTGGGGTCAGGGTGAGAGTCTGAATCGCTTTGGCTTTGACTCTGACGGCAGGCCTAACTACAAGTGAAACTCAGAGAACTTGCTATGACAACTGATCAGACTTGTAGAGACCTTGACACAATTCATTCTGACATATCGCCAAAATTCTAGAGATTTTGAGTACCTATTGTAAAAGTTGACAATACCCACGTATGGACACAGTGTCCAATCATCACTGCATGAGTTATGCAATGGTAATTAAACACTCGGGGTATGCAAAAGCAATGGGTCAACTAAGGACAAATGGCCATCTAGTGTTTCCTTTATGCAGGTCAGCTTTAAAGGGAACCAGACCTGTTTGCCATTGATCCAAATCTACCTTGTCCAACCTAATTAAACTCAGATTAGTTAGTTGGATCATGTGTTTGTGTGCGTCTTGATAAGAAATATCGGTGCATAAAATTTTAAAGCCCCTTACAAAACAGGTTTCAGTTTCCGATTTACCTTTACTGCCATTACTTATTGCTATGGTAATGAGTCTACTCATTGTCCACACATTCAGTTGTCTACATATGTGGTTGTCTACGTGTGTGGTTGTCTACACATGTGGTTGTCTAAGTATGTACTGGTCAAAGTGCGTGGTTGTCTACACATGTGGTTGTCTAAGTATGTAGTGGTCAAAGTGTGTGGTTGTCTACACATG
>JAOYSI010005953.1:0-13186 GCA_025775065.1 Hiodon alosoides | reverse complement strand
TGGTATACGTTGATAATGGCCAGCGGGGCAAAAAATTTAAATTCAAATGGCCTTTAATAAAATGCAATACATAAACATGATTCACGTCCCCCCCCCCCCCCCCAATTAAACAAGCTCCTTTCATGGTCCCAGACACACAGAGACGCATACGTCAGCCAAGCCCATGACACACAAAAACAACCACCACCAATACACAGACTGCTCAGGAAACGGGAACAGAGGGAAAAGGGGTAGAGACAGAGTTTCTGGGATTGAGGGCTGGGGTTTTAGTTTTGCCATTGGGAAATGGGAGATATTTAGAGGGCCTTCCCCACCCCTGTGACCTTGTAGGCTTCTCTGTAGTATACACCAACAGGCCTGGGGGGGAAAAAGCTTGACACGTTTAGTATTTCAGCTTTTTGGGCACCTCCCATGAGAAGGAGTCACGACCAAAGTGACCATAGGCTGCGGTCCTCTGATAAATGGGTTTCTTCAGGTCCAGCTCCCTGGAATACACAATTAACTCATTTAGCAGCCATCACATCACAAACCAAAGATTCACCACTTACATGGACACAAGCCTGATGACAAAATCCCTTAAAACAATAAAAATAAAACCCTACCCTGACTAATAGATTCAGCCAAAAAGCAGCATTATGAAAATTACATTTAAAGTCTACCAGTAGAATGATTTGAAGAGCCAAACTAAGGAACTTTAAGGGAAGAAGCGACAGAAAGACTTACCCCATCATCCATCACCCAGGACACTGAGGGAACTCCAGTATGAGATGAAGTGTACTTATCCTGCTATACTGCAGCTCAAAAACACCATCTCTGCCTAACTTCAGAAAACCCTCCCAGCTCAAACACTCAACTGCAAACTTGACTTTGACCTCAACCTCGTAACCCATTACCACACACTTGGTGTATGTAGAGCTAGGCTTACATTTCAACAGGGCACTGATGGCAAATGCAGAGGGGAAGGGAGGAACGGGAATCTTTTTTTTCTCTGAATTTAAGGGAAGACTATGCAGTAAAGGGTTAAAACCTCCGCCGTTAGTGGCACGCATGACCAAGAGCCTGAGGGTAATAGTTTAACAGGGGGAGGGGCAACAGAGAGCCACCTCCTCAGAGCTGCACTTTACCTGACAATGACTCCAGGTCGGAGGTCAAAATTCTTCTTCACAATGTCTAGCAGCTCCTTCTCGCTTCTTTGAGAGGTCCCATAATGGAAGATTGAGATGGACAGGGGGTGGGAGACTCCAATGGCATAAGACACCTGATATCACAAATATCAGACAGCAACCATAATGGGATCAATGTACAATCAACTACTCATTATTTACTGAAAGGTTATACAATCCCAAGACCACAGAACCAAGAGGATAAACTGACGGCCATCTTCTTACCTGGACCAGAACCCGCTTGCACAGTCCCGCTTTAACCAGGGACTTAGCCACCCAGCGGGCAGCATAGGCAGCCGAGCGGTCCACTTTGGTGTAGTCCTTTCCAGAGAAGGCCCCGCCACCGTGGGCGCCCCAACCTCCATAGGTGTCTACGATAATCTTACGACCAGTCAGGCCAGCATCACCCTGAAGAGATGTTGATACAGTACATGACGGCAATATTAAAAAATCAACCTTCCCGATAAGAGCCCATGCAAGCAAAGCAGTCACATTTAGAAACATTAAATTATTCTGAAATGAGATTAGTGACAGGGGTAGGAACACAAGAAAGGACAGCTTAAGTAAAAGTGAAAGTGAATAAAAATGGCATACTTGCTACAAGTAGTCAATTCTCACAATCACGTTCTCATTGCACCTTGGTTATGGTCCCAAACACAAGGAGGGGAAATTAACTCCACAACATCTCCTACCTGAGGCCCCCCAATGACAAAGCGGCCACTGGGCTGCAAATGGTATATTGTGTCATCATCCAGGTAGACACAGGGCACCACAGCCTTGACAACTTTTTCCTTCAGGGCATCGCGCATCTCGTCCAGGCAGATATCCTCGTCATGCTGCACGGAAACCACAATGGTGTGGACACGCACAGGAAGCATGGCACCACGGTCCTGGCGGTACTGCACAGTCACCTGGGAAGGGGAGGGGGTTACCATAGCATCCACTCTACTGGTGAAGAAACAATCTGGAACAATAAATCTTAAAATGGTCACCTCCTATTAGGTGCCAAAATGCACATGCCAAAACCTGTGACTGCTGGTGGCACAAGTGCACAGATCTGACTGAAGGGCCTACCTGAGTCTTAGAGTCAGGTCTCAGCCAGGGCAGGGTCCCATTCCGGCGAAGTTCAGCCATCTTGGCGTTCAGTTTGTGAGCGAGAACAATCGTGAGGGGCATGCACTCCTCCGTCTCATCTGTGGCATACCCGAACATCAGGCCCTGTAGACAGCACACACTTGAATCAAACACAGGGAATCTGACACCACCTACGGTCCCACTCCACCAACCTGTTACTCAGAAGCACACAAAGTACACTTCCCCAAACACACCTGGTCCCCAGCCCCCACATCCTCCTCATTGCGGTCCAGATGAACACCCTGGGCAATGTCTGGAGACTGCTGTTCCAGAGCCACCAGCACATTGCACGTCTTGTAATCAAAGCCTGAGGACAGGACCAGAGAGCAACAGTCAGCCAAATTAAAGTTAATACAATTACTAAAGGCAAACTAAATTGTCTAAAAGCTAGCAACCATGAAATTCAGTTGCTAGGCACTGGTGGTTTATGCACATCCAAACAACTCAATGGGAAGCAGACCCAAGTACCCAAAGCTGGGAGAATCTAAACACTGCATCAAAAATATAGGGGCACGCACCACTAGTTTGATGTTTGTTAAAAAGTTGGGGGGGGTCTTAAGAAAAAATGCTAAACTTACCTTTAGAGGAGTCGTCATAGCCAATGTGCTTGATGGTCTCACGGACAACCTTCTGGTAGTCTACAGAGGCACGCGACGTCACCTCTCCAGCCAGCAGGATCATCCCGGTCTTGGCAACAGTTTCTGGATTAAGTGAACAAGAGGGAAACCTTATTCCTTTGTAAGCTGTGCAAAGTAGCCCATTCAGCATAGAAGAGAAGCACAAAGCAAGCAGTGTGCATTGCACATATGGGTTGTTAAGGAGACAACTCACCACAGGCAACTTTGGCATCTGGGTCCTGTTTAAGATGGGCATCAAGCACTGCATCACTGATTTGGTCACAAATCTTATCTGCAAAATGAGAAAAAATGTTAAGAAACTGGACACCTTTAAACCCATTCTAAAGACTACCAATCTGCAAAATACTAATGTTTATTCACAGCATACCTAAACCCAAAACAAATTCTAACATTGCCTCATTTTAAATGACTTTCAAAACTCTAGTCGGACAGACTACAACCTTATAACTACAGACGATGACGAAACATAAAACTTATATAAACCTAAAAGTTACACCACACAACAGAATCTTTCCAATAAAATATGTAGGGCTAAACACGTGCTGGCGGACTCTCGTCACAGAAAAACTTCGTCCCTTTCCGCTTACGACATAAGGCCACTCCCCATTTTCTATTCTTGTTCAACACTATAAACGTGTAAGCTCCAACTACACAAATCTAGTGTAGTTGACAGCCTATACAACACTAAATACGTTAATATGCCACCAAGTAGAAACCACTAGCCACGGATCCCATAATATGCGTATGAGAATAGAGGAGCCAAGGTCTCGGGGCAGCACGCTACTTACATGCGTAAACATAAAGGGAATTTCAGGCATAATGCTCAATAATTTTACCATCACGCCAGGAGATACTTTAATACAGTACTGCACTTCGAGGAAAAAGTACAAACAAAAGAGAACGAAACCCACATTTCGATACCTTGGGTAATAATGCCGCTAGTTATTAAACATAGCAAGCATACTCGTCTGAGCAAGTAGCAACGCTCATCTATAGGATTTTGGTAAAATTAATTCGTAATGCAGATTTGGAGTGCTGCTGTTCTGAATAACAGAGAATTCACGCGTGGCCTCCACGACTAGTCTGCGACTCACGCGCGAGTCGGCCCAAAACCTTAGGAAACCCGCAATCACCCTAAGGCTTGCATCAGTCCGCGGCTAATACGCGGAATCAAGAGAAGGGGTGTTGCCTAGATAATTTAAACGTAAAAAAGTCTGGCTGGTTGTGTGGAGAACGATGTTATGTTTTTTTTTTTTTTTTTTTTTAAACACAGATAATACATTTTCTTTAAATTCCATTAACTGTGTTCCATGTTACTGAGACTAACCGCGGCCTGAACAACGTCAATGCAGTCGGATCATGACACGCGTGGTTAGACCAGACAGAAAGGACATTTACAGTAAGCACCCGTGGCAAAGACAATAATCTGGCTAAAAAAAACTTTCTTTTTCACAATTAGCTAAGAAACTATTCAAAGTGAGCAGCGAATTTATTTTAAAATGTTTTTTGGGGAAACACCAAACCGATTTTTTAGTTTGCATAATGGCTAGCGACAATTGACCAAAATGACCTTGCTCTTAAATACACACGGACTATCATGGTCTATTCCAAATTACCAATAAGTGTGATATTTTGACTGACGAAGACATATAGCCTGGATAACAAGATAAAGTTATGCTTATGTTGGCTTACCGGGATGGCCTTCTCCAACAGACTCCGATGTGAACAGAAAGCAGTCTTCCTCGATGAGCGAGTTATGGAAACCATTGATTTGTCCGTTCATCATTGTTAAATTCTTTAAATATTACAACTCACTCGATATACTGTTACACTTATCTGGTAAATTGGCCAAATGTGTTTGAATTCATACGCCTGCAACCGCAAATTTATTTCACTGGTCTACGCAATGCTACCGACCTCTTTGAAATGGTGGTATTGCAGCAGACCAGTATTTATCCGATGTCGTTGTGACTTCTGACGTAACAAGACGCGTCTTTGTTTCTCTCCACTTACAGCAGTACTACAAACCTTGGTGGTATGGCGAGGGTGGGGATATTTCAATAATGTTCTAGTTTCATTTTTAATCTCCCGCTCCATGTTTTATTAACTGCGTCCAATTAGCAATTCAGAGAGGATCAAACTAAACATTTAATATGTGTTTGTGAACTATCTTGTTTTTCTCGATAAAAAAAAGTCGATCTTAATATACTCATAATCTGGTACCGTTGATTAGACCGCTATCATTTTTAAAAAGTCGCTAGCTAATACCAATGAATTATCGGTAGTGTTAACGACTTTTTTGCTAAGACCTAAACAATTAGTTTAAGGCGATAACACTGGGTTAAAATCTAGGGAAATTCTATTACGAATTTATCACTATTACAATTGTTGATAACTAAACTTTCCCACCTCGACGAGATAGACGCAGGTATTTGTATCAAATGACCAGTGTCGGAATGTGCCACTGCAGTTATTGATTTCAATAAGACCACCACTGTCAGGAACACTTCCTTCTCATTGAAAGGTATTGAAATTTTTGTAATATTTTAGCGTAAATTCTGGGGGGGGGGGGAGATTGAGAAAATTCGTTTTGAAACCAGTTGTTTCTTAGCCAATGAGACCCCATGTATGTAAGGCCTTTGTTATTAGGCCTTAGTCTTAATACACCACAACCGAGCCAACGTGAGAGTGACAGAGAAAAAGTTATGACTAAGATCGTGAGAAAGAAAATCATGTTTGTGTATTGTTTATTTGTTTACTTTCCAAATTTTGGAATTTAAACACCAGGAACAGTCTGTTCATTGTTCTCTTTCGTTTAGTATTCACGTACAAATGTTAGTTCTGGAGCAGAACTTAAACAATACTCTTCTTTTAGCTTTGAATAAACTCCCTCTCATTCACTTTCATGGAAACCAGATGGTGTTTGTTTGTTTGGATTATTGGTAGCTTTTAAAAAAAAGTGTCTTATATTCAGCATTTTGATGAAGTCACAGAAGGGATGTGTTGAGAGTATAGATAAAGGCCACAGGGGAAAATGATTGCTGTAATTCAGTTATCCAAGGGATGATATGCGCAAGGTTTTTTTTTTCTTCTCTCGTTACAAAATGATTTGTTGGCACTCTTTTAAGCAGGTCCATGTTTCTGTTATTTGCAGTGTAGTGGAACCTCTTAGTGTTAAATTGTATCCTCTTTTAGTGTATATTTTCTGCTTTTATTCTTCCTCAGAATACTCAGGCATTTCTTACGTTTGTATCATTAGATTTATTGAAGAATATGTGACAAATCTTTTATGCGACATGGTCAGACAATGGCCTAAACCACTGCTCTGTGTCTTAACTTGCAATTATTATGCTCGTTCTATAAATTGTTACAAAAGGAAGCCTTGTTTAAAGATAAAAAGACCTCTTATCAATGTGCCATTCAGACTGATCACCAAAGTTCAGTAGTTATGCAGGGTTTCCGCTCTTTGACCTTCAAACTCACACATGCACTCACCATTTTCATACTGGATCGGGAATAAACTTACTGGTATTCGTGTCATTATCACTGGCAAGCAGTCATAGTGGCCGGTAATGAATGTCAAGTCATGGGTATTTTCACACAATTGATTTGAAACAGTCAAATTTAGCCATTGAAAGGGTTTAGGGTTTTACAGACAAAAACACCTGACGAGCCCCGGAATAGAACTAAAATAAATTAAAACAGACTTACAGAAATAAAATGGTATGAATTAGACAGATGATAAAAAATGAGAAAGACTGTAGTTTGTGACATTGTCACCTGGAAATGTAAACCCACCGACCTATTAATAATTAATAAAATAATCGGGTTTTGTTTCGGAGACAAGCCTTTGGGCCTTGAGAAATTTAACTCTCTTCAAGACAGTTCGATTGGGACTCGGATTAGAATAATCTTGTTTGGTGGATTGGAACCGTGCCAAAGCAAGTCGCCTGAGCTAAGCGTTTAGCCATTACATGTGTATATTGCCATCATACTTTAAATGACGTCCATAGTGAGTCAAGCAGAAAAGACCAGATATAAATCCTTGATGAATACCAGCTTCTCTAGGAGCACCAGTAGAAGTGCCAGGTCCTGTTTGTCATTTTATTTTATTTTTTAAATATTTTTGTGGTTTAATGGTCAGAAGTTCTGTGGCCTCATGGGGAATGTAGTGCTGGAGTCTGGGGCTCCAAATTTCGTAGATAGGGAAAGGTATATGCCAGTGTTCCTATCTTTAGGAAAATAGGTTAAGTATGTCACTCTCCTGCCCTTTTACAGCTGCCCACCAGGGATCAGTCAAGTGTCCCATTAAATTGACAGGTGTGAGTTGTTAGCTGCAATCTCAGCATTTGATGGCTTTTCTCTGATATGTGCTGCCCTGTCAGCCACTCTTGTTAATGAAGACTCCTTTTTTTGCAGGCTCGGTCTAGAAATAGATTGTTGTGTCTTTTCTGCAGATTCCGCACCTTGTTACAGCAATATTATATTTTCCCAGAACTACCCTGGAACTGGCAAATCGAATATGGATTTCTCTTGGACTGTATTACAATCATTACTTATTTATAAGTTTGACACTATGTAACACATGTGTGATAAATCTGCTGCCCCTTTAGCTCAAAACAAAAAGAAAATAATAGTTTAAAAATGCATGGTGCCTAAAATAAATATAATAAGACAAACTACTTTTGTTGAATCAATACCAAATGTATTACATATTTATGAAATGTACACTATTGGATATAAAAAGGCTACAATTATTATTTAGATTTTTTTAACCCTGACGATTAGTGAGTTCCACACACAGGTTGAATACTAAGACATGATTTACAGAAAAGTGCTATAAGCAAGGAATCACTGGGAGAGTAGGTGGCTAGGACATTTGTGGAGTTCAGATCTTTAACCAAGCCTTACCTGAGACACAGTGATTAGGCAGCAAGAGAAAAGAGAAAAGAGTGTTTTTGTCTCAGTGGCGGCTGTGGAAATTTAGGCATCTGAACTAAAGTGTGCTAGCTACATTGCTACTTACTGCACCTTTGACCGCACTAATCCTAGTTAGTCCTGTCTGCTGTTGGAACAATATTGACCAGCAAGGAGCTGGTGTGTGTTGGAGAAAAAACTGCAATTGAGATTTAAAAGGCTTTTCCATTGCTTTTGCGAAGTGAAATCGCAGTTGACAGCCATTGTCCAGATTACGTACAACCACAGGGCTGTGAGGGTTTATGGGATAAACCAGACATGATTGAAAGTGAAATTGTACTTAAATGTCAGAAATAAAAAACATTGAGCCTTAGGCTATGGCCGATCTGGAAAAGTACATGTGGTTTAACTCTTCACTACTTTTCAGTATTTTAGAGGTCCTGCTATGACCTCTGAGGGATGAATTTTAAGAAAACAGATGAAGTACATTGGGCATATTGTGTCTAATGACCATAGACAGGCGTCACCATCGATAAAGGTGACACCTTTAAAGAACCCAAATGAAATGGTGGGTTGTGGAGACTTGGAAAACGGTTATTAAATATATAAACTTTCATAGTAAAAATTAATAATAATCTTTCTCCCGAGTGACTCTGTTGGGAGAGGCCCTGCCCTGACTGCAGACTAAGCCTGAAAAGCTGGAGTTTCCAGCTCATGTCATTAGCCGACTGAGCGGAAGAGCACAGCAGCCCCACACAACTGGCACGGCGTCGCTATCTGGCGGGGTGGGGAAATCGGTGGGGCCTCTATTGATAACGAGCGTCTCTTACCGGTTTCCCGGGCTACCTGCAGAGCCGGCGGTAGAAGAAAATCAGTGGACGGGCATTTCATATTCGTGGGGGGCCTAATTATGAAAACAATGAATAAAAAAAATGTATTATGCAAACTCTTGGGGGGGGCACAGAAGCTCTGTAGGCGGGCATGGCCCCCTAAGGCCTGCCGATTGTACCGAGTATTGCTGGCTTGCAGTATCGTAGAGAGTGATCGGCGCTGAACGTCTTGTGCGAACGGTCTAGCCTGCAGTGAGGAGAGGAGCAGATCCCTCTGATGGTTCCAGCATGCCTCCCAGGGCAATGACATGGCACTTTCTTTAAAGTGTGTCTGTAGTCATGGACTAGGGAGAAAAAAAGTCAAATATCACCATGACTTTGAACACAACACATCACTACACACACCCTCCCTCTCATGGTTCCAGCATGCCTCCCAGGGCAATGACATGGCACTTTCTTTAAAGTGTGTCTGTAGTTTGCGACACGATGACTATAGCGCATCCACTCTCTCCCAATACCTGCTTGGTATTGCATCAGAAAGTGGTGACTTTTCATTCTTCATACAGTAAGCTCTGACAAATGGAGTAAATAACAGGCTAGGTGCTTACAATGTTGACCTATGTTGTGTTTTTCTAATGGATTAAAGATTAGAGAACAGGAATACATTTCTCATCCAAGACATCAGGAAAGAGTACCATAACAAGTTTAAATAATGGGCTTAGATCTGAAGCTGTGTCCAGGGTATTTAGCCTGAAGTTCATCAGTATAAATTAAGTGGAAACTTAATTTGGTCACCAAGGCACATTCATTATGCATAAATAATACATTAATTATGTTGTGAATATGTTATGAGTTATGAAGAGCAAACATCCGGGTTTGAATTCTGGGTTTAGGGATGGTCTGAGATTTCAAATACAGCTTGTCATTACACCTGGAGTTTCCC
Source organism: Hiodon alosoides (assembly GCA_025775065.1). Lineage (NCBI taxonomy): Eukaryota > Metazoa > Chordata > Actinopteri > Hiodontiformes > Hiodontidae > Hiodon > Hiodon alosoides. Next base: position 3,561 of record JAOYSI010005953.1, on the reverse strand, counting down.
ATACTTTTTTTTTACAACATTTTTTTCCCTTTCCCTTCTTAATGGGTGTATAGTCAATAAAATATCCATAATTTGATAAATTACAGACAGAGTGTTTAAACCTGCTTTTTCATTAATAATAAAAAAAGCATTAATTCCCAAGTCAAATAGGAACTAACAGGGTTTTAATTAGTGTCCAAGCATGTGCCTCTCGTCTTATGTTGTTGTGTGGGTGTATGTGTGTATAAAGACACTGGCTGTGCACTATTTCTCTTTGACTGAATCACAAACTCTTGCCTTTGAATGCATTTGTATGGCCAGGTTGGTCATGGAGCCAGATCACACCATTAAGATTTCTGAACTTGGTTTGGACTAATAACCTCATAATGTTGGAGTAAGCCTTTAATCTGAAATATTCCTGCAAAAGAAATAGAGCCACTGGTGGGTCTAACGTTTTTTTTTGTTTGTTTGTTTGTTTTTATCACCTCTATCTCAGTGCTTATTGACAGACACAGTGGCACAGGACATGTCTCAGTTTAAATGTCTGACGTGGAGGCCCGCGATGGTACAAGGTGCAGCCTTATCAAAGACCTGCTGGACAGAAGCACATCGACAGATAATACAAAGCCTAGGTTGTTATTGATCCCTCCGCTAAATTCCTCCCATCATGCCCTGCCGTAATCCACAGTCTGTTCCACGGCTAAGGACCAGGTGGTCCCTGAGAGGCCCAGGCAAATGTAAAGCTGCAGCTCGGCAGCTACAGGGCTACAGAGAGCCAGAAGAGGGCACACACTCATGCTCTGGAATTGGTCTTTTCATTACTACCATGCCCCACCAATGCTCCCATTACTGACATCAACACAGGCACTGAATATCAACATGTTGTTTTTTTTATGAGTCAAAACAATAAACCTATTTTAATGCAGCATGTCTCCCTGCTTCACATTGCTCTGTTTTACCAGGTTGCTCCTGGATTGTAATTCTTACGTTTCTTTATCCAGTGCATATTAAATGAGAATGTAAAAATGACATTTCTCCCAAGGAAAAGCCAGCAGCAACATTTTGTGTGTCTAAATGATTTAAAGCCCCTGGTATTTTAACCTTGATTAGTCAAAGTGAGTAAAGCATTCAGCACCCAATCTTGCAGTGGCCAATACTTTAAATATTGCACAAACTGAATTCCTCAATCTTGTTGCAACAGCTTTGAAAAAATGTATCGACCGTTGTTTGTGACATCAGATTCTCTGGTTTCTAGGGTTTCCTTGCTGCAACACAGGTCATTATGTTGCTGCTGTCAGGTGTTTGTTTACAGAAAGCAATCAAAAAATAAGAATAAGGTGTGCCATTCATCCTTTTAGACTAATTAAGCAGCTAAATAATGAAATACCAGTCAATATGACTATAAAAGGGACTTTCTAAAAATTTACATATTTATTGACATATATACATTTCAGTGAGTGAAATAGCCAGGTCCCTTTCATATCCATTCAGTGTGCATTCTGACAAGCTGTACCACTAAACAACATATTTTATAAGATTTCATTTCTGCCGTGATATGTTGGCATGTAGGACAACGAATATGGTGTGACAGTATGAATTGTAAACACCTCTCACCTAGACAGAAACCATGTAACTATGATATTGAATAAAGTTCAACTTTAATATTTTGTATTTGTATTGGCCTGAGCACCAAAGGCGCCCTGTTTTCCAAGGTCTTGTAGACATTACATAACTTTGTAAGTGGGGTGTCATGACTCAAATTCTTTGCCTGGTCTCAAACCAAAAGGCTCCCCACACGGGGCTAATGGGTATGGAGGGAAATACGTGTTCCTGTTTGGGTCGACCAAATCAGCTTGAGTGTCACTTGACAAACAGAAAGCTGTGAGGTCAATGCAGGGCTTATTTTTCCCCTCCTCGCATGCGTCGCTGCCTCAAATGCTGCCTCTGTGTCACATTCTGTTCCAATGGCTCTCTGCCCTCCAATCTGCATGTTTGTAATTGTGAATAAATTACTACTGTATTGGCCCGTGTGTTTATACCATGACATTGTATTTTTATGCTATCATATGAGAACTTTATTCTGTAGTAAATATTAATGTTAGTATTAACCAACTTTTTCTTATTTGGAACTTGATTTTATTACCTGAAAGTTTGAAAGGTTATGAGGAAGCAACAGCAAGTTGCGCAATAATATAACCAATAGTACTTAAGACTGCTATTATAGCTGCATTTTCCAATTAAGGCATATGGGTTTAAAAAAAGCTTCAGCCTCTTAATGCTATGGGGCATGGTGGAACTAATCTAATCAAACACATTATTCAAGAAATGAATTACATTACCGTAGTCAAGCGACGACTAAATTCTCTATGATTTTAGGCTATGCATCGTTCATGGGAAAGCATCTAGCTTAGTTTATATCCAGTGCTTGACATAATAGCATACATGGGGTAACGTTATGATAGTTTTAATATCTAAACTTTTTAAGACCAGAAATACGGAATTTAAGGGTTTATATTCAGGGACATTTAACACTTACCAAAAATAATAGGTTCTAGTCAGTATATATTGACCTTTACCAGTGTATACATATTTAGGCATTAACCATTACCAAATGTACATAGCCTACAACTGGGGCTTAATGAAGACTTTTGTATTTTGTCATTATGTTGTAACAGCTCTGGCAAGTGACTGGAAGTACGCGATAAGTTAATAAGTTTAACGTTTTGAAGTTTTTAAGGTGAGTTATTGTAGGTGTTCTCTATGCGCAAGGTCAGTCTCTGACTGCTGCCGGTGTGGTACTGTTTAAATGAAAAGCAACAATGGGGAAGGTTGCTCTCTAGTGGAGGCAGAGCTATGGTGCAGCCATGAAGGACTGGGGAAAAGCATTCAGTAATGGTGTGGTTTGGAGGAAAAGTTGACATAAGCTGGTAGGTTCAGAATAATAAACCAAGGGGGGTTGACAGGTAAAGGATTTTATTTGGAGAGATTTTAATATAAAATATTAGTTGGGTAACCCCAATAAGGGAAACTGTCTAGTCTGTCGTCTCCTTGTAAAATATGGGGAAACTGTCAGGAACCCTTATAAACTGTATGGTGAATTGTGGGTGCCCCCTTTCCCCCTCCCACACAATGCAATAGTTACACCACCATAGTAAGAACACCTGTTTGGCTTTTGTTCATCCCATGTACTCCAGAGCAGATGTCCCTGCTGCCTTTTTGTGGAAAACACAGTTTTTTGTTATCTAAAAAAAAAAGACAAAGTTATAGAGGAGAGAACTGTTTCACAACCTGAAGAGGACTTTTATTCCATTTAGAATGGGAAAAGACAGGTGAGCAAATACAGCAGGAAGGGTGTCATTCCCCTCCACTCCTACAGTCGCACAGCACGGCACAACCTCTGCATACTACCTCGGAAACAGTCCACAAACAGCTAATTACCTACACGTCATCTTGTGACGCTTCACAAAAGTTATCAAAGATGATTATCACATTAGGGAGTCAGCCTGCCAACTTAATACAGTACATTTTGAATATGGGGAAAAAAACTAAAACAATACTACATAGAATTGGCAATTACATATA
>JAOYSI010005952.1:0-10187 GCA_025775065.1 Hiodon alosoides | reverse complement strand
GTTATTATTTTCACTTCTTTACTCAAAGTGTTTTTGAGGTTTCTCCCCCCCCCCCTTCTCCCTAATTTAAAATCTTGCCTTCCCTTGCCTTGTCAATTCATATAAGCAGCCCCACAACGGACGCCAGGGATTTCAAGGTGTGTGCACAGCACCGTAAACTTTGCTAAAAGACAGGTATATGGCGCCTGATCCTCTAAGTGACCTAAAGTAAGCGTTGACAGGATCCGTGCCCAGGTGGGGCCCCAGCACTGCTGCGCTTGTTTGTTGCGTCCAGAGGCTCTGCGAATACTTTCTGCTGTGTTTACATGCACACTGACTTACCCTGGCTGACAGGTGTCCAAGTGATAGCCAACTCCAGGGTCTGGCTCCTGGCTTTATCCATGTCCATGTGACTGACTCCATCCTTCCCCGGGGCGAGCGGAGTGGGTAGAGAAGTAACTGTTACCTGTCAGTGGGGTAAAAGCCCCTTCAACGTGAGGGGCGGAGGGACGAGACATATCTGGGCTGTCGCTATCTGGGGAAGAAAGCCCTGGTGATTAGCAAAGACGGTGTTTCGTGTCTCTCGCAGGCTTTCCTACCCAGAAGCCTGGGTCAGGTGAGAAGTTTTAGCCAGGTATACGTGGAAGTGGGCAGAGCATGGAAGCCAGAAAGTGAGATGGCACAAACAGATGCAGATGTTTGCAGATGCAGATGTTGGTTTCAGCCTGGCAGTTCACTTCAGTTCTTATTGTTTCGTCGTTTTTCCGATTTAGTTTAATTCATTAGAATTCATACAGACCCTTAATGACAGAAAACTCAGCCTTTTCTTCCTCTAAACCATTCTCGCGCTTTCTCTTCCTCCCATTTGTTCTTTCCGTCCCTCGAAACCACCGGCGATAAACTCCAATGCACTGGCAAAAATCAATCACTCGGATTTATCCTTGTTCACTGAGACTGAGATGAGTGTATTTGGCCAATCAGAAAGCACTCTGGCATTTGGAAAATTCCATACATTACCACAACAACTGTTATGTGATAAGCGGGGGCCTTCACTCCCCAACACCCCCATGTGTGGACCCCCCTTCCCTGCTCCGCGGCGCCAGTCCTGTCTACACGCATCAAGGTCCTGTGGAGACACAGCAATCGCTGGCCTGGTCAAGCGTGGCAGCTGTGGTGAAATGTATTAGGCCCGCTGTCCCCTCCGCGGCGCCGTGATCCCATCACACGGACCGGCGTAACAGGGCTCCTTAGGATACCTCCAGTAATTGTCCCTCTCCCGAGCCTCGTCGCTTGGGCGTCTGGGGAGGGTGAGCTGGCGGATGGGGGAGAGTGGGACTGTGTGCGGGCCGCGGCGGTAAGATAACCTGGCTATTAGCTTTGCCTCCCTGATCACTGGCACTAAGGGTCTGCCGCTCTCCACCTCCAGTCTCAGCGACGGCATGGGATTCAGTCCAGCGTGAAGATCGCCGCGGAACGCAGACCCCCCCCCCCCGCCTTGACGAACACTCTTCCTCTCCCGCTCATATTCCTTGCTCTTTCCCCCACACGGATGAGTCATGAGTGAGGAGATTAGAGAGCTGTCAGAGTAAGTGAGGTGAAGAAGAGGGGAGATACTGAGCAGGGCTCACTCGCTCACCATGGACACACAAACGTGCAAATATCAACACTGCGGAGAAGGGTCCAGGAGTCGCCCCTACGTTAGAGCACCTCACGTGCCACGCCATGCTAAACAGCCAAGCCATGCTAAACAGCCCCGCCATGCTAAACAGCCACGCCATGCTAAACAGCCACGCCATGCTATGCTGTGCTTAATTACTAAATGACTTAATATGGATAGTTTGTTTTTATTCTTATACTTTATACTTTAGCACTATCTGGTTATTGTCTTGCGTAAAACCTGGTATGTAACAGCACGCCATACGGCTTTTAACACTGCTCTGACCACCACACTTTCCACCACTCTGACCACCGCTCTGATCCCTGCACTGTCCACCACTATGACCACCGCTCTGACCACTGCACTGTCCACTGCGCTGACCACGGCTCTGACCACCGCTCTGTCCACGGCACTGACCACCACTCTGACCACTGCACTGTCCACTGCACTGACCACGGCTCTGACCACTGCTCTGTCCACGGCACTGACCACCACTCTGACCACTACTCTGATCACCGCTCTGACCACTACACTGCCCACTGCACTGTGACCAGTCCTGTCCTGGCTTCATGTCTGGTACCCTGAACAAGTCTCCATCTCACGTTCCAGGCTGAGGAATAATCACACTCCCGCGCTGTAACTTCCGTCATTGAATGAGTCATTTCTCAAATTAGCAGTTGCAGTTTTTGGCTCCCAGCTCTGATGTGACAATTGAATGAACACTCCTGTTCAGTGGAAGGTTCCCATGAAATGTATCATCAACCATGCCGCTGTTTCCCTTTATTCGCCGGACTAAATGAACTCCGCTTAGAAAAAAGAAAGGTTGTCTCATATTTCAATCATACTGAAACTGACTCTTTACACCACAAAGCAAATTGCCTCTCATGCTCAGAAATGTCTCCGTTCCAACTTGTAAAATGCTCTTGTATTGGAAGGGGAATGATTACACATGTGGGGTTTGTCAAAAGTGCACCAAAAGCAGGGCATCTTTACATTCTTTGGTGGGACAAGAGGGAGGCAATATTCAATACGTAAATGATATCCAAATTCACACTCAAACCTCCATCTAACTACACCATTTAAACAAAGGGCTGCCGACAGACCAGTCTGAATTGAGACTTCGTTCTGGCACAGAAACGGGACATATATATCCCCTATAAAAGCACAGATGGAGTGGGTTTACAGCGGTTGTCTGCTGTGTTACCATAGCAGAGCTCTCTAAATGGGCATGGAAACATCAATTTATTCCACTCAGTCTAAACGATCTCTTATTGCCAAAAGGGTTTCAGCACTGCTTTCACTATTTAGGTTACATTCGGCCGTCATCTACCCCAAAGAGAAAACACGGATACCTGCTGGACCACTCGGGATGTGTGGTAACACTTACTTCAGGGTGAGGCTGCAAAGATAACTCGGCAAAAATACTGTTGTCTCAGCACATCGTTAATTACATCATCCGTTTAAAGCACATCGAGATATTGAGGGTACAGTGGTGCACTGATCAAATGATTTTTTATGCTTTTTTATTTCATTTTGATTCCAATCTCATTCTTAACACCATACTAAAGAAATATACTGCAACATTAAAAGTTTGTTTGTCAACATTACGTTATTAAGTGGGCTCTATGAGTTTAGACAATCTGAAGGTTACCATCAGCATATGCATGGCAAATCAAATATTCATCACAGAATAACAATAAAACACCATGAAAATCGCATCGTCGCAACATACCAGCCGCAAAACCTTTCCATTTCTGGTATTATGAATCAGAAGGATTATTATTTTTTAAAGAATTTTCTGTGTAGTGCTTGAGATAAACAAATCTGCAACTGATGCATTTTTGCTCTGTGCATGTGTTTGTTGGCACTCACAAAGATCTGGTCTATTAAAATCAACTGCCAGCGGTCCCACGGATCTGGTCTGGATGTTGTCATCCCTCAAAAAACCCAGAGGTGTGAACCCAGAGACACTTTTATCACCCTCTAAATGGTCTCTGTGCAAACACAGAGCGATACATCTACATTAACTCTGCAGGCACTCTCATACGGGCCGACGTTTTCGGCTCACAATTTTACACCTGACTCTGTTGTACGGCAGAAGTGCCCCCTCTCCAGGGACATCACCCTCCAAACTTCTTGGCATGAGTTCCCTTTGCAGAACACCTCATCCAGCTGTTTGCCATTGGTTGCAGAAGCCGAGACAATGACGGGTATTGAGGTGTATATTAGAAATACATATATAAACATATTAATGTTCTTAAAAAGGTATATTTTCGACACGGAGGCTGTACGTGTAGTACGGACACAGTGACAGCATGTCTAGTCTGTCTGTCATTTGGACACAGCCAATGTGTGGGCAGAACATGCTGGTCTGCCATTCTCCCTGCACCTCCCTGCAGATGCCTTCCAACGTCAGCATCACTTTGATTCACCCAAACCCTAACCCTAACCCATCATCCGCCCGTCTGCGGTCTCAGTGTCACCTTTCGTTGGCTTGCGCATCAGTTTCCTCTTCTCAACACTTCTGAGCAATGTCTTTTGGTGGTCGTTGTGAGAGGTCAACACCAGAATCCACTTCTCTGTGTTGTCACTGGGACCTGGGATTTCATCCAAGTGCAGTCCTCTCAGTTGATGGGGCGAGTAAGGGGGAGGCTTCACGAACGGTTCGGGTCACGAAGAGAACTCTGGGACCATGGGAGTAAGTAGGAACTGTCGCAGCGACCCAGGTGCTATCCTACGACCTCTGACCCCGGCTCTGCTCCTGTGCCGAAACCGCCGTATCGAGGGCAGCTTTATTCAATTCTTCCACAAGGATTGGAGTGATGGAAAAAAAAATCTGAATGAAAGATTCACAGACACTCACGCACACACATACACATGGACTAATTACCACGCAGTTGGGAAAGGTTGCAGAAAAGCCGCAGTGACAGCTTCCCAGAGCTGCCAGGCCCCTGACAGAAGCGGTAAGGGCAACGTCCCGGCTGGTTTCGGGGAGTCGGAGTGGAGGTGCGAAAGGCAGCTATTCCTCCTGGCTCTGCAGGTGAGCGGAGTGCGTTGGTGACGGAGAGCGGACAGACAGCGATGAGATTTGGCCTGGGAGAATGTCTATGTGAGGAGATAGGGGGTCTGGCCTTATGGACAGTGACAACGTGTTGATTGCCACCCACCCACCCCCCGCCCCCCGTGAGGGGGCCTAAAGGCAGAGGACTAGAAAAATGTCAAGCTAGTGAATACCAATCACAGTGGAGGCAAACCCTGTAAAAAAAAACAGAAATATAACACACGTTCCTTATCAGACTCCACTGGAAATTACTGTTTATTTTTAATATGTGTGATTGTATCACGCAGTCCGGGCACTGCGTTCTGTCAGTGGCATTTGTGTGGAGAACCAGCGCTGCATCACACATTCTGTTTTGGCTTGTGGGTCTTGATGTGCAATGTGCGGATTCTGGCACTTAGCGGGGAAAGAAAACTGCTTTTGAAGCTTTCACTGAATTTCAATATTTATAGGATGACTTTCCATTATATCATGCCAGTGTTAACAGCCAGAGCTAGAAAGCTGCGGAATTCTAGGATAATTCCTATCCACATGGCACACCGGTTGATTATCAGATTAAATCTCAACGCATGCATTCTCTGCTTTGAATGCACAATCTCCTTAATTTTTGACTGGTTTCGAAGCATCCCACAGATAGAGCCATGGTCTCTGTGCATGCAATGGCAACGGGGAAACAACCAGCAGGAGGCGTAACGGTTAAGGATTCGAGTCTTTACAGAAGTTCTCTCTGACCCCAAGCACCCAAACGTGGACAATCCTAACATATATATAGGACTGGCAACGCCCCGTGAATGGACCTCCTTGTGCCCCTGAGAGTGGTTCCACCCAGGCGACGTGCTGGTTCACAGGAGGAAGGTTGGACGGGCGAAGTCTCTGGTTGATGGCTGCGTGTTTCGAGTGAAAGCCTGGCTACTGTTTAGAGTTACTGTTTGAAGAGCTACTTATTTTGGGTTTTCCCACCCAGCGAGGGTGATTACTTTTGAGTTTAAACCCCTTTGCCAAGTTTTCTTGGCAGCCCCTGCCTCTATTTGGGGGTCTGAGGTCAGACTGATGTGTGTCTGCCGGCGAGGTGGGATTCGGAGCCCACTCCACCCATTCAGTCAGGGAAGTGGAATGAACTCTCACAGAAACGCCCAGGCCCCACTGAGCCTTCACGTCCCTAAAGCAGGTAGCAGGAGCTCCAGCGAAGTGTTTTAGTGCGCTTAAAAACACGCACGTCGTCTGGGGATTTACCCTCCACTTTTTCACGAACTGAGATCATCTTGAAACGACCAGGCAGCCATCGGAGCTCCGAGTATCTCCAGGGCGTGACTCCCAGGATCCAGCGTCACCTTCTGCAGGTGCTGTGGCTTCCCTCTCGGGTCTCTCCCATTCCTGAAGGTTTTGGGGATTTTTCCGCCTCTCGCCTTCGCCTGCATCGCCCAGTGCCCTCAGCTAAATGACATTTAGGAAACTGTCCCCTTACGTTCCGTTTCAGTGTATTTGTCTTTCCTCGCCCAGCATTTCAGCAACGCCGAAAAGATGCGAGTGAACTGCAAACATACTTGACCTTTCCGTTTTAATCAAAGCCCTGAGCTTGTGGCTGTAGTGCCAGAGAAACACAGAGGTTTGGGATGCGCTGACCGAGAGGGCCAGATCTTACCGTTTAGAATTAGATGCTGGAAATTTAGCAGGATAGGCTAGAAGGAAAAAAAAAACCCCTACTATCTGTCATTGGGACAGAATAAAACACAAACGCTAAAGTTAAGCGGTGTTACCAGTGCCAATGTGTACAGCTGACTTAACACCAGCGAGGCCAGTGAAGATGACGAGGGTAGACCTTGATGACAAATCGTGTTAAATAACCCGGTGACTCTCTCATGTTCCATGAGCACCTCTCCCCCACATGGACTCACATGAGAGGCCGCCTGGCTGGACAACGGAAGGTGTCCTGGAGCCTGGAGACGGGCCAGCTTTCCGTTCTGATGACCATCCGACAGGCCCGCTCATTTCATTCCGACTGACACATGCTACGGCTCGAGGGTGGGGTAAGCAAAATAACACATAACTCAACGAAGAAGAAAACACCAAGACCGTCGAAGACGGACAGAGACCCCACCCCTGGATCTCCACTGGGGGCTGGGGGAAATCGTCCCTCTCTGGGTCTATTTGACGCTGTAAGATTCACACTTTGACACTGCCACTTCCAGACCTCCCAGTAGCTCTCTCTGAGCGCAGCAGTGTGCAATGTCAGTCGCCTCGTAATGTCAGTCGCGTCGTAATGTCAGTCGCGTCGCCTCGCATTACCGAAATGCGCTCCTGAGAAGATGCCGCGTGCCATCGCGCTCCGATGAAGACGCCCCTGACGGAATCCGTCCCCCCGCTCTGGCTCATGGTACTTATCAGTTAGAGCCTTCGTTCCCGAGGGGGAAGGAGATTACTGTCGCGCACGCCGCTGCATTCCAGCGCGCTCTCACGGTCCCCTCTGGGCTTTTTCTCTGGCCGAGTATTTTGTGTTGTTTGGGGCTCACAAAGAAGTCCCTTTCCTTCTTTCTAATTAGGCAGAGGCCCACTCAGGAGACAGGGTCACAGACATTAACCACAACTTCAGCTTAATGAACATGGAGCCTCTTCATTGTCGCTGGCCCTCTTTTTTAATGACGTTATCTCCCTGCATCTCCTCTCATCTCCTCTCCTCTCCACTCCTCTCCTCTCCTCTCCTCTATTGTCAGTTTAAGCTCATTCCTTTGTTATCTTCTTCCTCTGTCTCTTTGCATTTATACAATTTATACTCTTTCACATTTCTTATTAATCCGGGTTGTTTACTCTTTTACAGTTTTCCTGCCCCATTCCCTCTCTCTCTCTCTCTCTCTCTCTCTCTCTCTCTCTCTCTCTCTCTCTCTCTCTCTCTCTCTCGCGTCTTCATTTCCTTTGCACGTGTCTGAACCTGAATTTCTCTCTAAGGATACGGGGCTCTTAAGATGATAACGTGTTGCCACGGTCACCAGGCTTCATGTCAGTCAGGGTGAAGAGCAGGACATCCTGGGGGGGGCTTCCCTTGCATCCCCCAAAGCGCCCTGTTTAACCAGTGGCCCCCACACCAAACCCAGTGGAGGAGGGTGGCCATAGCTACGGACAGCTGTCGGACTGAGCTTCTGCCCTGGGGTGCCCTGTCCATCCCTATACCTATCTGCTCTAATGCCCCATCAACGTGGCAATCCCCCTCCTGTCCCCAGCCCAGACAGGCGACTGTCACTCAGGGCCTTGCCACTGCGTGGAGGGGAGCCGTCACGCTTTCTCAAAGTCATATGCTGAATGTCACTAGGATCCCACGACCCCCAAACCCGCCCACACCCCGCCCAGACAGACGCACTGAATCTCAGACTTTTTTTTCACCAACCCTTAGTCTTAAACATCTCTGCTAAAGGGGTGTCTGTCGGGGGGCGCACCGAGAAAGTTTCCCCATCTTCAAAGTCAGGGTAGTCCCACAGCTCAATCACTTAAATTATGTAAATGAAACGTTGTTATTTTTCATCTTCTGCAGCGCGTGTCGGAAATGGAGTGGGGGGGCTCTCGGAATTCGGTGTTGTGTAATTCCTTCAGGACGGCCTGCATCTGCCACTCAGTGCAGCAGACAGACATCTGGGGATGATGGGTCACTGGTGAGTCACTAACTCACACGCCACAGGCCCCAAATCGATCCCTTACTCTCCTGCCACATCGAACGCAGCCCCCCCACCCCCCCCTTCCCGGCCCAACTCAACCGTGTGAGTCTGGGGACTGGGACGATCTCCTCTGCCCTGTTTACACGTCGATATCCATGATTTCAGGAGCGGAGGTGGCCGCGCGTCTGAGGGGAGAGAGACGGTCTCGCCGGACGCGTGGCTGTCGTTTCGGGTTAGCGGTGGCCCGTGGCCCGTGGCGGAACAAAGCGCGAGGCTCTTTGTAAACCTCATGTTAAATGGAAAAGGGCAAACGGACTGGACTGCAGCCCCTGTTTGTGAACCAGTCTCTGGATGAATATTAAAGTCCAGGCAGATAATGGTGCCCAGGGCCTGATTTAGTGGTCTATGTGCTAATTGTCTGCTCAGTGGGACAGGGAAGAGTTCTGCCGTGATTCGGTGCTGAGTGCTGCAGCCGCGCCCAGGACCAGAACCCCAGAGACTGTCCTCAAACCTGCCTGTCAGCTGCTGTTAGATCACATCGTCGCAGCCCTGTGCCAAAAACCGTCCCTGAACCCCAACACCCGCACACGAAACGCACACACCTGCCCAGAAGTACAAACAGACTGCCTCACACTTGGACACTAGCACTCCAGTCCGAGTTCAGAAACACTTTCCTCTGGAGCTGTTTCCAGGGAATGAGGAGTAGGGGAAAAACAGTGTCAGAAACAGATGCGTGATGTCAGTGGCAATGATGATCTTTCACTCTGCCCGAGAGCGACGCTTGGCTCTGGAACTGCTCTTCACTGTGTGAGTGGGTGTGCACGTGTGAGAGTGAGAGACTGAATCCAGAGAGAAAACAAGACCGAGTCCCATTTTTACTTTTACAGACACTGCACTTTGGCCTCGCTGATAATTCAGTCTTTTATGGTTTCTCTCTGGGGAGGAAAGTACAAGGGGGTATTAGCATCTGAACAGAGTCTTCCTGACTAGTACCCAGAGCCAGCTTGGACCGTTAAGGAGAGCACGCCTAAGACATCAGTTTCTCTTCTCAGAGAGCCAAAATGGCGGACGTGGCGTTCCTGTGTCCCCAGTGTCGGCTTTCACCTCCTGGTGTGAGGAGAAGAGCTGCGACCACAGCGTCATCGTTAGCTGTGAAGCGGCGCTCTGTGGCCCTGCCTGTTTTGTCCTTGTGCATATTTAAATGACACCATCAATAATAGATCCAGCTATCAGTGACAGACAGGGGCGGGATCAGAGTGCACATTCCGGTTTCTGATCCCGAAACCAAACCTCCTCCAGCATAGTGATCTCCCCCAGTCCCCCCGTCCCGGAGCTCAGCCCTTAACAAAGTGGTTAGGGGTGTGGAGGAATCTCACGATGCCAAGCAATCCACTGACTCAGAATGGATATTACTTCACAATGGAAAATGTAGCGAGGATTTGCTGTGAAGTCTTTCCCAGGTTCCGTTTCTAGAGCATCTCTTTGGTCTCCCTCCGCATCCATCTGTGTGAATCACCCACCCCCTTGTTCAATTAACCGCGGCTGCTAAGCAACGAAGCAGTGAGGATGTATAACAATTAACAACACGTTCTCCGTTGTTGATGTCACTTACTCCAACAGGGATTTAACAAGATAAGGGAAGATGATGAATGGACGCTGTGCCCGCTATCGAAACAGTCATCTCTTCGTCACTTTTCTCACCGAAGCGGACCGTGCCAACTGTGTGTGTGTGTGTGGGGGGGGGGGGGGGGGGGGGGGGTGGCCCCTTGTCACCCCCCGGGGCCAACGACCGCCAAACCCACCGCCCCCCAACGGCCCGGGGCCCGGAGAAGGGAGGGGCCACCGAATG
>JAOYSI010005951.1:0-13187 GCA_025775065.1 Hiodon alosoides | reverse complement strand
ATAGAATATCAATGATAGATAGATAGATAGATAGATAGAGAGATATATAGCGCTATGTGATTGCTACCTGCTAACGCTCTCCTTTTTCAAGGGTTTTTTTTTTCAATTTGGATATGCCCCTAAAAATGAATTTGAAAACATTAACGTATATTCCTAATTATAATTTCATTTAAAATGAATGTTAATTAACCTATTACACAAGAGTGGAGTCCGCATGACAAGCGGTTATGCTGTCAACGTTCTACTGCGTGAACGTTGTAGAATCATGACCCATCCACAAAAATAGGTATGAATTCGGTTGTGTTTGAAAAAAAAAAAAATGTCTGGCTGGAAAGATGAGAAATTATTTCTGTAACTCCGAAATCACCCCATAGTGTACGACCACTCGGCATTGGACGGAGCAGTGAAGAACGGCTCCGACGGTTGGCTGATTCTCAGTACAAACCAGGTAAGTTTAAAAACCATTCATTCACATTACTGAGGTGATTACACACGCACGGATGTGAAATGCGCAGGCTACGTCATGCGTCATGGAAGTTTGGTAAGTTCAATTTAATTGTAATAAACCTTTCAAATTGTGCTTATGACGATTAACAAATTGTTGTTGAGGGTCACCGTAGGGAGGACCAAAATTAGGTGTAGTTAAATATGTTTAAATGGCTTTCTCTTTAAGCTAGATATTTATAAACTAGATATATTAATGAGAAGTTAATGCTGTAACAACGTTGGAAATCAGAACAAAAACGTCCTCAACCGTGTATTTCCATGTACACGATAATTATATTCTCCGTTTACGCCAGATGATGGCAGCAAAGTGTAACTAAACGCCGACTTGTTGAGATCTGCATTTCAAGAACTAACGGTGTCAATCTACAGCAGCATGGTTCGGCTTTGAGAAAGACGGTCGTCAAATGTTTTAAATTACATCGAGTCAAATGACGCCTTCGTGTTGCTTAACGAAGGGTCAAACCACTTTTTACTCAGGCGTAAATCATTTGTATTACCTGCATTAAGTCGTACAAATTTGCATTCAGTTCAAGAAAAAGCCAGGGGTTCTATCTCCCAGATATAACCAACTGTATGGGCAAGCCAGCAGATGGCGGAATCTTCAAAGCTGGGTTAACATTGCTTTGGGCTTCAGCATTAGTAATGAAATATAAACATGTGCGTGCAAGGACAGCAGTGACACTCAGTTTTTTAAATTTGCTCTTCTTTTTAACCCTAACTGAGAATATTTATCCGATTGGGTGGTTGGTGGTCTCGGGTTGTGAGGGATTGCTGTGGTAGGTTGAGGGGTTTCTTACAGCAGGGGGTACCTCAATGGGTCGCTCACTGAGAGAGGGGGAGAGAGGGTGCGGCGATGAAGGTGGTCCGAGACCATCCCACCAAAAGCAGAACTCGGACAGGTCCGCTGGCGGTGGTTCGACACTTCCCCCGACTTTGTTTTAGCCAGTCTCGGGTACGCAGAAAGGTTACCCACCAATCTATGTGGGTAAGAAGGGACAATCAGATTCATGAGATATATGGGTGCCAGCCCATTCAGAATGTTGGCGTTAGTCAGTCAACCGGACGCTCTGAAGGTAGCTAATGTGATGAAGCAAGCACTGATGCCATATTATCACATTATTGTTAACGTATATTCAGGACCCTGGCAGCTGCATTGTGAACAACACGTATTGTGTCTGTGGTCTTCCAATAGCCAACTGATAACATCGTCGAGTCGAGAGTCAAGAGTCGAGTCTGGAAGTAAGCGAGGTTTTAATATTTGATCTAATCTTGGCAACGTCTCTAAGGCTGAAGAATGCCATGTTTTTGATGTGATGTTCGGAGGTGATCAACGGTTACCCCAAGATCTTGTTGCAACAGTCCTATGGCTAGTGTGAGGAATTATCCAGTGGTTTGCGTAATCGTTTCCCAGGAGCGCATTTTTAACCCCCCTCTCATATCTGGGCCACCAGCCGTACCGCGGCTCTACCGGATCGGAGCGGACAGATATCCCGGTGCCGAACGCTTCCTGCCTGGCAGACCAGGACAGCGGATTTAAACGGCAAATCAGTGGCACGAGTGAGAGAGGTGACATAAATGGCAGTTTTTGGGACAAAGCAGTGGATTCTCCAACATAAATTTCCCTCTTGCTGAAGTCGAAGGCAAAAAGATCAAATGACTGGAACATTTTACCAACGAATAAAAACTCCAAAGAGATCCACAAACAGTTAAAAGGCCTTGAAGTAACCTATGTCATTTGTTAATTTGTGTTAATAAGACAAAGGGACATCGTCTACAGTCTCAGTGCTCAGAGGCCTCAGTGCTCAGCAACCTCAGTGTTTAGATTAGGCGCATGTGGTGCAAACTGCGGTGTTCAGCTAATGAGCATATTCTAATTCAACCACTCTCCGGGACCCAGGAGAAAACCGTTTTGAGTGACGCCTATAATTCTGGTTGATCTGGGCTTCGGGATCAGCCTGCCGGGTCACATTCACCCGGTTGATCAATAGCAATTACTGTTTCATTTATTTAGGGTTCGCACTGCATCAGACCTCCTCTAGTTGTACTTATTGGTAGTCGCGATGCTTCTGTTTAATTTCCATGCGTGCCTCATACGTGGGACCGAATTAACGATATTACTTACTAGTGGGGCGGGTGACTACTTTTTCACATTAAAAATTTGTGTATCGAGGATGTTCCCTTCGGAATCTGTACCTGACGCCTTTGATTGACGTATTCATACTTCTGGGGTAGCAGGAAGAGTACCGTGAAGGCAGAAATATAATAGAAACAGAACAGTGCTCGGCCAAACGCAGTGGAGCTGCGTTGATTAAGGAAATCTGGGAATAAACGTGATGTTTTATGGTGGGAGTGAAACTGGAGGTTGGAGACTGCTACTTTTTTGATTAAATGTAGTTAAATCAATACAGTGTTGGAGAACTACTGTGTAGGAAGTATATTTAAGAAAGTATGAGTACTTTGCGGACATTTTTGGGGGGAACAAAGGGGGGGGGGGGGGGGCTAAGCCACCCAGGCCAAATCCATATGCAAATGCAATCCTTAATTGGGTAGTTGGGGAGTTATCACCTTCACTTGGCACTCATTGTCTGTTAGGGCCTGTGTGTAGTTTTAAAGTACAGTAGCCTTAGGGCTGAGAATGAGGAACCTGATTTGCCACAGTCTAATGACACCCCCCCTTATTTATTCAACTTCCTGGCCAGTTAAAACACTTTTTCCCCCATTAAGACCACCATTAGTGAGGCGTGTACAGTTGGCGATGCCAGTTCACAGTGTTTAAGCCGGAGCGCGCTGGGTAACTTCCAAGTCCTCCACGGCGTTTGGTGTGATAGCCCACATTAGAGACAATATCACCTTGACATTTATCATTACGGATCTTCCTCCACAGTCGCTCCGTGTCCCGGCGGGCTCCGAAAGCTTCTTTGACAAATGGCTTTGGGGCGTTCATCTGGTGGGAAGTATTAAAACAAATGCGATGCCGCTAAATAGAAATTAGCCTCAACGCGAATCGCTAAATGAACTGCACCGTTAATGGAATTGACATTACGGAGGGACAGAGCGGTCGATGACATGTTTAGCAATTCGCAGTGCACGCGCTTGTAATAACCTCTCATTAACATGCAGGGCGTCAGACGGAGATGAACTGAACGCAGAAGCCAGGCAATTTCGCAACTCGGTACCAGTGTACCATGGCCGTGTTAAAGAAATGATTACAGTCCATTTCGCTGCAAGGACATCAGTGACATGCAATGTAAATTTACTCTCCTTTTTAACACTAAATGACAGTCCAAGTTTAAATCCACGAATTTGCTTAAATCTTTGCCACAGCACTGTATTTTGAAACATTGGACTAAAACCTTAAATAATTTAATTATAATTAAAATACAGATCTGCGGTCATGATTAACACAAATTGCATAGGCTATTAGTCGTTTAAAAACCCATGCTCACGTAGTTTGAGAGTGGTAGAAATTAACATCCAGTAAATATCTTTATTCTGGCTCAAATCCGCTAATATCTACTGCCCAGCCCAGCCACAGTGGCTCAAAAGAAATGGGAAGTATTCACAATCTCTACACCAAAAATGGGTAATAATCACAATCTCTACTCCAAAAATGGGTAATAATCACAATCTCTACTCCAAAAATGGGTAATAATCACAATCTCTACACCAAAAATGGGTAATAATCACAATCTCTACAAAAAAAAATGGGGAATATTCACAATCTCTACGCCAGAAAACGCTGAGAAGAGGCTTTGGTTAAACACTTAAAGACAATATAAATTCTATGTCTGGCTTTGCTAAGAAACATGACCCTCAGCACATTTGGGTTACATGTTGAAGAAAAGATCAATGCAATCCCGGGCTATCGACCTCATTAGGTATTCTGAGTGGAGTAAATTATTCATCGGGTGCCTGATACGTCCACATATTAGAGTATCTTGGAAGTGTGCAATGAAAAAACTTCCCAAATATATTTTCTTCACAAGCAACCATCCATATTTAATGTTTGGCGGACGCCTCTGCTCTGCAGGGTCAGGCTGGCTTTGCTTTCAGGTTTCGCCTGCGGATTAATTGGGATGGTCTGATTTTAAAGACCCTGGTGTTCCTGCTGTCCTAGGTGTAAAGATTGTGCTGGGGGAATATCTGCACCCTTGTGGTGAAAGACCTTTGTTGAGTGCCGGAAGGCATTGATGCGTTCTCTTTAAACGACAGAGCGTTAATATGCCATCGCTGCGTTATTGGCAGTAAGAGCTGTTACAGCGGGACTTGGCACGGCTGAGTGTAAGAGTGTTAAGGGGTGTCAGGCAGGCAGGGTTCACTTTAGGGTCAGAGTTCAGGTTTAAACAGACGGGCTAACTCCAGGCTACTCTCGAGATGGTTCCAGTTGTGCAGATTCGGGGGGGCGGGGCTTTTGAAGGTTCCGTGTCACGAGGGTAGAAGTGGCCCCCGGACACTGAAGCCTTAACATCGGCCCTGGTCTGGAAAACGGCGCTTTATGGCCAGAATGCACAACAAGAATGCGGTGTGGGCCTAAATGCGTTTACACAGAACCCCAGAGGTCTTTAAAAAAAAAAAAAAAAACCTTTTTTATTGGATTTTATCTGGCGACGCTGAAGCTTGCCTGCGAAAACTTGTAAATGATTCATTAGCGATGCTTGTTCCGGAGTGACTGGATCTCCCTCTGAGGAGAGATTATTGTGACAGAAGCCCTTTGCCTCGCCACGGCCGGTTTCTGAAGCATGGCTGGTTTTATTTCTTTGCGCTACAATTCAGTCCTGACGACCTGTGAAACACGGCCAAACGTGACAGCCATTTGAACAACCCGATCCGCCCATTTCTCCCCTGTGGGCCATACGTTAATTCAACAACGGGGTCGGCACGTTTACCGGGATGGGGTAAGTGATGGACGTTGACCTCGACCCATTGACCTCGTAAAATAAAATGACACCTCGTTTCTTATTGGGGGCCGATTTCCAAAATGACCTGAAAGACATTTACAGTGATGTTTGATCTTTCTTTTTGCTTTTATGTTCTTAACTCCAACCCCTGCTCGGATTGAACGCATTGATTGCTAGTCACAAATACACACGCTGAAGGTCCCTGAAAGTTTAGGTGCTTGCCCAACTGGGCATAAATTGTAAAACCACGTGGTTGTTTTGAAGCGTTGTATTTTGAGGTTCAAAAGAAATCTAATCGTCGATAGAATGTAATTAAGTGAATGCTTTTAACAACAAGACGAACGTCAGCTCTCTGCACCCCATTAGCGTGGACCCATGCTTTAGCTTGGACCCGTGTTCTCTGCTGGCTTTTTGTAGAACGGACCACTTTGATATCCATTAGCAGACCGTTATCAGTGTAGTTCTAACTGAGGTCACAATGAGTGCAATTACAGACACAAGTCTTTCAGAAATGTTGTGTGTTTATGCGAGATGTATTTATGTACACGGAGGTCTCCAAATGTTTTGTGTGTGTGTGTGTGTGTGTGTGTGTGTGCCGTCCTGTAGCACGTACTTGTGTGTGAACGAGTGTCTTTAGCGTGTATGTATGTGTGTGTTTTGGAGCGTACGAATGTCTGCAGCGTTTGTGTGTGTGTGTGTGAGAGTTGTCCTCTGAGATGTAGATGAAAGTGCAATGTTATTTGTCTTTGAAGTTCTTTAAATGTGGTTAGAATGTATTCCATACAATCAAAAGGACAGGAGGGATGAACAGATAAGAAAATGTACAAACAAGAGCTTTCTGCTCAGACGGAACAGATCTCAGACGGAACAGATCTCAGACGGAACAGATCTCAGACTGAAGGAATGGACTCAGTTGGTAGCTTGAACAGGAGGTGCTTGTCTTGTACAATGATTTAAACTGTTATGTAGGTTATGTAAGTTGAACAGATTTAAAAAAAAAATTCTGTGGAGGAGGCTTAAACTTCTCCATTGTAGTAGAATCAAACCCTCTGGACAACCAAACCGAACTGAAGCATAAATATCCATTCAGAGATTTGTTAAATTCAGGATTGAGAGAAATTCAGGCACGTTGTTTGACGGAAAGAATGTCCCCAGGTTTTGATCCGGATGGATCCAGTTTGCTAGCTGGACGGAGGGACCACTCAATCGGAGAGGAACAAACCAGATTTTTCGGCTCATTAGAGACTGTAGAGTTTAGACAGAGCACCGTGCGAAGACTCTGTGGTTATCAATCTGACTGCTCTGTAAATGCCAACCGGCTTCTGAGTAATGAAGGACACGCCGCCCCCACTGCTGACGACAGATTTACTGCTGTAAAGTAGCCACGGTGACGGATAGCCAGCAGAAAACTCATCTGAGCCTGTCTGTAGCGCCACATTTGTTTCCACGCGGGGAGCGAATCGTCAGGCAGAAACTCGCGGGAGAACGGCGGATCGAGTAGGGATGAGACCGCGGGGCGGGGGAAACGATCCCACAGCGCCTGAGACGGTGCCCCAGTCGCAGCCGGCAAGTCAGAGATCCCTCGCAAAGCCCCTAGCCTTGTGGCCTGCCGCGTTACTATGGCAACCCCCGCTGCCTGCCTGCCTGCCTGCCTGCCGGCCTGCCTGCTTCCAGTTTGCAGGGGAGCCAGAGAACTGAACAGGACATAGTGAAGATGGCTCATGCCTGGGGTGGACTGCATTGGCATTCATTCATTCATTCAATCAATCAATCATTCACCGGTTTTACACCCAGATTTCCTAATGAGAGTGCCTTCAACGCGGTCGTTACTTTAACCATCTGCGTTGCCTTCCCTAGTAAATGCCCGAATACATCAAGGTATTAAAATAACAATAGAAATAACAATGATCACAATAACGTTAATAATGATGTCTTTGACGGTACCCCCTGTCTGCGCTGGACACGGGCTTTGTATGGTTAAATCCAGGAGGACAGGTTGGAATATTTTACTGTGGAAATCCGATGAGTCACTGTGTTGACCACACTTACTACAGCTAAGGAGGGCTGTTAACGTGCGGTCTGAAGACCACTCATTCTAGAATAGTACCTCCAGCAGGTAGTGCCGGCTTTGAAAGATCTCATTGGTTAAATCCAATCCTTTTTAATGAATTGAAATTAATCCCTCCCGTCTTTTGTGACCTCACATTGGAACACTTGCGGATCAGGAGTGTCACACATTAACACCTCTGCCCATGTCTAGGACATTTTTTATCATTGTATCGTGCTAATAGCTGGAGAATCGTCCCCAAGCGTCCCCGTTTTGTCTAAGTAAAAGTTTTATCGCTCATTAAAAGTTGGCGACGGGCTTTGACTGTGAAGAGAGATATTTAACGATGAAAATTCAAAATGAAAAATCATGATCAAATATTTATCCCATTGCAAGCGTTGCGGCGTTTGGTTACTTAACGAACATAATTAGGAGAGTTAAAATGTACTCTCAAACAACATCGGTCGACCGGCTCGGTCCCCTTGTGAAGGCCAGCAGACGCTGGGGACTGAGTCACACACAGCGCCACATTGTCCCGGGGTCAGGGGATCATCGCAAACATGGCGACCTTGAGTTCAGGCCCGATTCCCGGGGGGCGCTGCTATTGGAGGGCGGGTTGCCATGGAAACCGCTCGCGTGGTGGCAGGACTTCCTTTCACAGACGGGTGCTTTCAGGGAGATGAAGTGCAGGACCACGTTCCGCGTCTCATGTCTGCCCGGTCAAAGTTCCTACACAAAAGCCGTCATTCTCAGAAACACAGTGATCTCATCATTGAAAAATTCCTTTTTTTTTTGGTGGGGGGTGGGGTCGGTTGGTCACTGCCTCTGCTCCTCATTGGTCCATTCATCAAGGGGAAGCAAAAGCTTCACCGATTGGTGGGGGGGGTGCTTTTTTTCTCAGGGCCGTCATTCACAAGTCACGGTTCTCAGAGGAAACTGGAACCTTGCTTCATTTGTTTGTTTTTTCTTTGTTTTTGGTACAATAATGAATTGGTGGGAAGATAGTGGAGGGAGAGATGAAAGAGAGAGAGAGAGAGAGAGAGAGAATTGCTCCAGAGATCGTAGTCGTCACTATTTCCTAGTTACAGCAAAACACACATTCCATTAGCAGACATTCCATTAGCTGACAAATATTGACAGAGTAGAGACCCACTGGTTTCTATTGTGATACCAACTAAGTGGTGGTAGACCTGTGCAGGGCGTAGCTCGTGCAAAATGTTCCTTCAACTTTGGCTCCGTCTTTCAGGACAGACCCCAAAACCCCAAAGCCACCCACCTCCTCCTTTGCCCATATTCTCCTTGGCAGCCCTGATATCGGCTCAGAGGCAGATTCAGTAATGCGCTTATGTCCTTGGTTTGGCCTGAACGGAAGACGCTCCATGCCGTCTAAATCTCAGTCTCAAGTTTCTCACTCAAGTCCTTTTACAGTAGCGGCCCCTATTATGGGAACGCAAGCTCTCTGTGCTATCTGCAGCTTGTCAGCATGTGGGATTCAACAATGCCAGCGGAAAGAAACTGAAAGAACGCCAAGTTTAAAGCAGGGTTTGTAGGGAGGCGAGTCCAACAGAAAAAACTTAGCACTGGCTCTGTGTCTGGAGCAGACTGGCTTCCTGCCACGACGTCATGTTTGTGACTGGAGAGAGGGTTCCCAGGCTGTGAGGGGACCACAGTCCGGACGACCTGCTCCTCGCATGGCTTTGATCCTTGCAGTGTCGACATTCCTCGTGTACAGTAGGCGGTCATCGACGCCAACAACCCCCGGGTCCTGTGACAGACTGAACCCTGGCTTTCCCGTGATTTCCTCTACCACTGATACTCTGCCGCTGGGCAATAGTAACTGCTATAATAAATGTTCACACGTACGCTTTTCATTGTGTACGGTCCTAACTACGCTTTTCATTGTGTACGGTCCTAATGGTGTTGGCCCCTAGGTTGTCTCCTAATTGCACAAGTTGCCACAGCTTCAGAGGAGATAGACCCTGTTTTCATTGCTTACCACTACCCTGATGATGTCATTTCCTGTTACATTTGGAGCGAATAGCCAAAGAGGTCCCATTGTGTAATATTTTGACTGAATACAGGCTTTGGTCACTCTATTCAGAGCCTGTGTCAGTAATTAATTTGTGTGGTTTTCTATTTTACATGCAAGAACACGTATCTTTGTCTGCTGAAGGAATGTGTCCTTTGCAAATCCACTGTGACAGGGATAGCTGAAATTATTTCTTACAAGCAGGACCGGACGGCTTCGTGCCAAATTCGTACCAAAGTTCTTCTTTTTAAAGATTGTTTTTTTTTTTTTTGTGTTAAAAGCATTTCAGATTCAGAAACCCAACAATTATTTTCAATATGATGCGATTTACACATGGATTGACATACTCCGAAATGCAAGGTCAGCTTTGTGTAAGTTCAGTGCACTGGTTGTACCCACGGTCTGCTGTGTGTAAGTTCAGTGCACTGGTTGTACCCACGGTCTGCTGTGTGTAAGTTCAGTGCACTGGTTGTACCCCAGGCCTGCTGAAGTTCAGTGGATGGCAGTTGGGTGAGACCCTTTGCTGAGGCAGTTTGGCTGTGCATGCACACAGCTCAATGCTGAACTGGATATGGGGCAACTGGGGGAATCATTTAAATATGAGTTAAGAGCAAATGCATGAATTGGTCCTCATGTGCATGAAAGCTCTATCAGAGATTCACACAACTGAGTTGGCGTTAGCCAAAATACCCCATCAGATTTTTTTCCATCTGTTGCAATAAGACGAACAACTCTCATTCCCGACATTCACGTTGGCTAGTTGAAGGGCTCCTTTGTTGCGCTGGTGTTGACATGCAATAATGAACTGCGTTTCACAACCGCTGTACTGCACCCTTTGCATTACACCACGCACCTTGTGTTAAACTTCGCACTTTGCTGGAATGTCTTTGTCCCTTTCATTTTGACTTAATGTTTAATTTTTTAAAGATGATGTATGATCTTGTCTTCCTGGTTAGTAAGGGTCAAACTACCCCGTCAGTGAAGAATGGGAACTCTATATTAGAGATGTTAAATAGAAGGGGAAAAAAAGAAACATGGGCGTGTCTGAAATTCCATGGGAATGAATCATTTTGGCACAGGGCCGGGGTGTGCTTTTAGCAAGTTTCAAGAGAGATAACACGGTCATTGTTTTGTCCGGATTAGCCGGAGAGCCGTGAATTGAGGGCGTGCGGCTGGAGAGTGGAAACAAACCAAACAAATTATGACTCAGCATGGTTCGAATCGTTGTTGTGTTTTCAGGGTGAGGTCCCCGCCTATACAAAAACATAAACTCTGGCCTTACAAACTGCCACCCGCAAGCAAAGACTAGTTGGTGCATTCGGATCTCGAAAAACGGGTAATCGCTGAAAACTCAAAGTTCATCCACATGCAATTCAATGGGCGAAAAATAACTTTACTGCGCACAACACTTTGTCCGTGTGAGAGACAAATTCAGCAGAAGAAAAATATTTTGCTGGGGGCAGTGCTGGCTCAGTTCTGGCTTGTTGCAAGTGTCGGTGATTTAACGCCCAATGTGTGTACGAGCCGCACACTTTGAATTGAGCCGGGATATATCTGCATCACGCATGCATCATTTGCTTAATTGTAAAAATGGCCTGGTGCACATCAGAGAGCACAACTCATCAGGTTTGTTCCTGAGTGAGGAACTCTGCGACAGCCCTGTTACACCGAGCTCTTTTCTGCGATGCTCGCGCGTTTCAGAGCCGCGCGTTTCAGAGCCGCGCGTTTCAGAGCCACGCGTTTCAGAGCTGCTCGTTTCAGAGTCCCGTGTTTTATAGTTTAAGTTTTTTATTTGGTATTTGTCTGTTGCATACAATTACCAGTGATGTTGCATACACCAAATATTGATAATTGTCAAGTTAGGAAGGATTTGCTCTTTTAGACTGCTCTGCCTTCCGTTCTCAACAAATTCTATTCTGTAGACACTGCCCCACTCACCTCCACTCCACAGCATCTGACAGAGCTCATCTACTCAACTCATATAGACCTGCTCAAGTGGGCTTAGTGGGTTTCCTAACAGTTCCCTCTTGTTGTGTTCTTGAAGCATTTATATGGAGTAAATTTAAGTGACCAAATAGCTGAAAAAGGTTAGCACAGAATATAAAATCTCTTCTAATGTAAAATCATGAAACAAATGGATGTGGATTTAAAAAATCTATAAAAGCATGTATTAATTACATAAAAATGATTTAACTTCAAACTTAAGTATGTCACAGCTACAACAGAATTAATCATGTTGAGTTTTTTTCTTCTTGTTTTCTTTATTATAAATGATGGCAGTCTCCAGCGGGTCAAACCCGATATTTAATTACCCTGAAATCGTGCGCTGCGCTGTAACCTGATTTTGATGTATGGCATTGAGACAATTCCTTTCTACAGGAGATATATCGCCTGTGAAACCTTTTTTATCATACTTTAATCATTTCTCCCCCTGATAGCTGAGGAGGATGAGTGAGATGGTGCCTCGAATGCGCTGATTCTCTCTCAGAAGTGCTGCGGTAGCCGTGGCAACGCCAGGGATTCACAGTGATGTGCCAGATAATCGCTCTCTTGAAGGAACGACTAACTTTTAACAGGCTGTCACAGGTGAAAAGCTTGATGCCGAAAACACTGATGGTCGTGATGTACACTGGTTCTACAGTGAAGTAGTTCTGTGGGAGTCCTGGGTGGCAAAGTGTGGTGAGGGATGCTTACACAGTACAGATTGTGTGCGTGTGCGTGTGCGTGTGCGTGTGCGTGTGCGTGTGCGTGTGGGGGGGGGTTTACATACACCTCCGAATTCGGGGGTGTCCTCCCAGGTTGCATAAAAAAATTCTGAAACAACTTCAAATGAAGTCAATGAAATTGAAAATACTTCTGATACATTCAATTACACGAGAATATGAGTAGTTGGATTTGCTCCAGGTCGGGTCTGCACCTGGAACATTCTTTCTGTCTTTTCTTCTGGCCAAAGGTTCGTAGCAGGGCCCCTTTTTTGAGGAGTGGTAGTTTTAAAGTAATCTGTGTTAAAGGTATGTACTGTGATAGTGTTGCAGAAATGTTTTATTTTCTGGGGGAGGTAACTCACTACAGGCATCCCCACGTCGCCCAAAGAAAAAAGAAATCTAACATCAGCACATTGGAGGAGGCCTCGCACATTCAACCTGTAATCCCTGTGTCAACTCTGGGGACGGTCTATGTTTGCCTGTGGGGTTCTGAATTTCGCAAACCAGTTACTAGTCCCCGCTGGATTTCACCCATTCGCCAAGTTTCGACACAACAAATTCCTCAATGCAACCTTTCAGAGAAACGTCAAATCATTTGTTTTGTTTCTCTGAGAAGAGAGGCATGGCAGGAGAGCTGGGTTTAAGAAATAATCGTGTAGAAAAACCAACCCGTTACACGCAAGGTCCGCGGGTGACGTGGCGGTAACGGCTGCAGGTTTTTCATGCACACCCGTTGAAAAACCTCACAACTGGAGCGGGTTTGGGTTAACATGGCAGGTAGGTTTCAGGTCAGGGTCCACTGTTTTTTGGAGTCCACAACTTCTTTGTAATCACAGGAACTCCACACCTCACAGTTCACACCAGTTTCGGGGCGGATTTCAGATTCGCTGCAGTGAATGACCTTTGCGTTGTAGGAGACGAGATCTACTCGGTGAACGAACAGTAAAGTGTGTGTGCGTGTGTGCGTGTGTGCGTGTGTGCGTGTGTGCGTGTGTGCGTGT
>JAOYSI010005949.1:0-13191 GCA_025775065.1 Hiodon alosoides | reverse complement strand
CTCAGTCTGCACTCGGGTGAACTCCAGCTCATGGGGCTCAGTCTGCACTCGGGCGAACTCCAGCTCATGGGGCTCAGTCTGCACACAGGTGAACTCCAGCCAGGACGCAGCCTGCCATGCTAAAATCAGCTGGTGCTGCAGTGGTTCTCAGCCCGGAGTGTGGTTGAGCTGTCAGTCCCTCAAGTCCCTCTCTGGGTTCAATTTCTGCATTTGCTACATGAATGTATGATTGTTGTGGTAAAGATTGTTAATTAGGATTCATTTGTTCAAGTTATTGCAATTGCCTGGGGCTTAATAAAAGTCATTAAATGAAGATGTTACCATAATTTACCATTTTAACTGCAATAAACAACCCTATAACACATTTATATTACAAATTACTAATAGCAGATAAGTAAAATGCAATATTAAATGCAGAATATACTAAGGGTCCCCAGAAACATTTGTATTGCATAGCCTATTTGTTTGTGTGCCATTGGAACTCACCTGCTGCGTCATAGGAAGTTATACAATATTTATTTCAGTGTTTTCGACTCAAATCCTGAAGTGTCTGTATTTCCCTTGCAGGTTTTTTTTTTATACTGAATTGACTTTGGGATAGTATAGACGTGCAGTATTGCAAGGCGTTCGAAAGCACTGCTTACACAGTTACAACAACAGAGGGATATTGTTGGCAGTAACTGGTCGCTGGCATACTGATGGATACTGGTCTCCGGTGGATTTGTTCTTTGTTTGGATGGCGATGTTTAATGGCAGATTGATGTAAACCCTGACTGTGACCTGTACCACAGTTTTGCTTCCACTCTTCACTTGTCAAGGGTGAGTTTAGTTACTTTCCCAAGCCTCTAAATTATGGCTGATTTTAGAAAATCTTATTGGACTCGTTTCTTAAAGATGAATTGCAATACTTTGTCTGCAGCCTGTCTGTCAGCAGGCATTAATCTGTGGCATTGCTCTCTCAATATTTGAAGCTGAATTGTGTGAGTGAAAGCTTGGAGTCAGTGCCTGTCAGCTTGAATTGCGGAGAGCTGTTCACTTCAGACCATAACATTGACTTATTAAGGTGCCATGAAAGACATCCCGATTTCTACTAAATTTCCACCATAAAACTTCCCATAGTTCTGCGGATGGTTGTTAATCTAGAGGAGTAGGGGTCATGCCTGGGCTAGCTTTTCAGCTGGCTGTATAGGGAGAGATTCCTGCTCATGGCCAAAAGGCCAGCAGAGCTGGGAGGGCTTTAAACTCTTCTCCAGGTGGGGTTAAGTGAACCCTGGTTTGGTGGTATACAGAGGCCGTTCAGACCAATGAGTGTGTATATCAGTATTAGAATTTCTCTCCCCTGTAGATTTACTGGGATGCGTTCCTGTGGATTTTGTGTTTTTACCAAATACTTGTGCGCTGTATAGTCAATTACAAACTTACCCATTATTTCTCATTTAGACTACTCTTAAATGAGAGATTTAAAAGCAATGAAACAGAAACACATTTCAAATTTAGTGTTTCCACCATTGTGTACCAAAATCATTTTGCATGAGGATCCGACTGAAGGGGGTTCTGCATGTCACCCTGCCTGTACCCTGTAAAAAGTGCATTGTGACAAATTTTCTTCCCCCCGACATATAATACACGCTTGAGAATAATTCAGAATTCTTTATCTAACAAAGCCTTTTCTATTTATTGAGAAAGTACTTTCCCTGCACTTGGCACCTTTTCCTTAATTTGTTTAATTGGTCACATACTCTTGTTGCTTTTCTCTTTGTAAACAGTTACATGCTTCAATTAACCAGACGTCCGCCCTCCCAAGAATGGCTGGACAAAACATTGTTACCGGACTGCCGACATATGGATATGATCTCGGCTTCACTGACCAGATCCAGTGTTTGTGGAGTGCGTGAGAAGGGGAGATAAATTTTATCCATGTAACGTTATAGAGATTCATAAATAAACGGTTACCCTTTTGTGCTAACAGTTTTCATAAAAGCAACCTGAGCTTGATTATTGACAACACCGGCTGCCTATGCAAGGGGGGTGGAAATCAGTAAAATATATTAGTGTGCTTTCCTCACCTAATAAATCATCTGAACAGGGAGCCATATGGCTGATGAGACCTTGGAAATGTGGCTCCAGCATGTTAAGAGTCAAGCTGCTAAAATGCTGAGTGATTACAGACTGTTTCCTCCTTTTCTTTCCCGGAATCTTTGAGAGGTTACTTTACACACCTCCTTGTCATTTGCTGGTGAAAAAGAAAGAAAGGGAGGCAGAAAGAAAGAGGCAATTGTGGTCTGTAAGAGATGGGAGTAGATGTGCTGCTCGCGGAGAGGGCCAGGGAGGTGCAGAGGCTGATGGGAAGGATGATATATGTAGCGTCTGTGTCCCAGCTCTCCTTTGGCCCCTGGTCATTAATCATGGCCATTAGTTTTTTGTTTTTTTTTTCCACAGTGCCATCACAGGGCAGCCTTTGTTCTCTGCACCAGAGACGGAAACCCTTACTTACTAAATAGATAAACGTAAACATTTTATGCGGCTCGTCTCGGTGTATGCTGGCTACTCAAAATATATATTTATATGTGTTTGGTTTGTGCACGTGTGCCTGCATGTGCTCGCATCAATGAATATATTAATCTCAGATCTGGCAAACTGGGAGACGCCGTGTTGTTGAGGCGGAAAAGCTGTACGACTAGCTCAAAGGTTGGAGGCTAACCCTAACCTCAACCTCAAGTGTTTACCGTGACTTGCTTCAGTAAATTTCCAGTTCTAAATCTTGAAGGTTCTGTGAACATATTACTAAGTCACATGAAAAGAACGCCAGCATTTTAAAAGAGCATGACCAGAAACCGCCCAGCAGCTCATATAATTTTCGTGTCTAAAGCTGGTATGCCAAAAAAAAAATCCTGTTTGGTATCAGAGGGGCATTGTTTTGTCCATGCTAGTCCTTAATGAAATGTAACTGTTGTTAGATGTTTTAACATCTTCGGAACAGGTTAAGAAGCTACCTGCAGACCGAACTGTGGGTTTCAAAAGCTTCATTTTTGCGATCTATTCAGCAGAACCCTGTCTGTTTTTTCCCCTTTTCTTCTCCTCCATGGCTCGCCCGTTGTGGTGACCTCATCCCTGCTAATGAGAATAAAGATGTGGTCACCAGACTGGGCATCAGATGTAATAAAGATGTAGCGCTGTTGCTAGTTTAGGGGCTACTCTTCCCCTACCATTCCCCGCCCAAAGGCAACGGCAAAGCTCTGCTAAAATACCATCATTCCAGGCATCACTCGGCATTTAAAAACCTCAGTGACTGATTTGCTTGTTGACGTTTTTATAAATGCTATATGCTCGGTATAAGAAGGTATTACCCTCTACAGTGATATACAGTAAGACAAGGCTAAGAGCCATTAAGCCATAAATTATTCAGCAATGTAGTCATTTTGTTTTATTGAACAAAATGTTGACAAAGGCAAGGATTGCCCAACTCACGCAAGCAGTTCCTGCCTTTGGGTTGCAGCTCAAACAGACCTAAAGTGCACATGCATTAGTCTGTTGGTGCTCAGGTTGCATGACCTGGCATAAAATAATGCCTCCTGTATAAATCAGTATCATCTAAACGCCATGTCAGCTTAAATGACTCGCCAGGACCAGCTTATTTCTTCAGCGGAATAGCTAATCATTGTCATTGTTTGTCATTTGTTGTTTTTTTCCCCGACAAGGTTTCTGTTGCAGAAAATGGTTTTGTCAATGCAAAAAAAATTCTTATTATTTTTCAGATTTCACCCTAATTTGTAGCTGCCAATCTTGCCTTGCCTTGCGTCTTTACTCACCCCCCCCCCGGTATAAACCCTGTAGCCACACTCAGGGACAACAGATGAAGGTGTTGGTCTTTTAACATAGCAGTCTATGCACCCTGTCCAGGTTTGGATGAAAGACAAATCAGGGACCAAAAAATGTCAGTTATTCTGCTTAAGGAAAAGCTCCTAATGTTGGCACACACTGAGGCTAACAAGGTAACATTACCAATCTCAATGCGCTCGCTGATGTTGAATTGTATGGTTCATTGGTGGCAGGCCCAACTGGCCTGATTCGTTACAAGTGAATCTGCCGTCTTTGCTGTTTTTTTCTTTTTTCTTTTCATATCCAGAATCTTTGAATGGCGGTCAGTGTTTCAGACACTTTGGCCAGCCATGCCTCCAAAGCGCTAGGGGGGATACACTGCAATATATCAGCTTCCCTCTTCATAAACCCCCGTCCCTCATGAATGGGAATCGATCAAGAGTGCGGAGAGAAACATTCCTGCTAAAACTTCACAGGGCCAGCGATTACCGCATCTTACAGGAGCGAGTGATTCCACAAAGATGTTATGAGTGTAATGAAAGCATCAGATGCATAAGTGGTATTTATGGCTGCATTAGGGCGGAGGGGCTGAGGCGGCAGATTTGTACCTCTGCTTCCAATGTTTCGTATTTATAAAGGGGCAGATCAATTAATGTTTGACATCTACAGGAGCACCGACGGTGCTTTTATGGCGACATAAAAATGTACATGGTTCAGGGACGCGGTCTGAACCACTGCGCATCTGTATGCATGTCACCTGAGTGCACATTTAGGATGATGCATTGGTGTCATATTTCTGTTCCCAACGTTAAAGGGGCTTCTGTTGGAACACCATGATGGTACTAAACAACTCTTTGTACTAGTTTTAAATCATCAAAATAACATTTTTTGCCATACCTGAGTTTCTTGTGTTTGTGGATGGATGGCTGAATGAGTGTGTTATGCATATTTATTGCAATGCGTTTGCAACAGCTTGCTACCACAGCGTTACATAAAAATTCAGAATAAAGACACATGGGCAAAACACACTGAATCGAATGCTGAGTTTAACAATTGTATTGGTTGATTTTCCCCAGTGCAAACAATGCAGGTATTTGGCCGGCATTTCAATACTGCCAGCTGTATAAACACACTGTGGAATTTAAGGTAGAAAAAGGTTTATATTAAGCTTTTAAAATGCTGGGATTTTTATAGCTTTTGAGATGTTAAACCAGTTGCACTTGCTTATTGTCAAGTTTACCCTTTGTTGTTTACCTTTACTCGTTATGTGTCAACAAGCCCATTTTCCTAGTGTTGTCCTAGTCTTGTATCCGTTTTAAATGGTGCGAGCTCTTGTCATTAAGCATAAAGGGTACTTAATTTACCAGACATGTCTGCATGGGCTGCCAGCAGCAGACCGAAAGCACTGTACATCCCAGCTGCCTTCAACAGCACAAAATGGTGAACCTTCAGTCGATGGAAAATTAGCCAAACGGTCACACACACACACACACACACACCTCTTCTAGAACACCTGAGAAACGGGTGCTGTTTGTACAGCCTGCCCTTAAAGAGCGGTAGACGCAGTGTGGGGAAGATAAAGCTTCACCGACTGGTCCTTCTCATGGCCCGGTGTGGAATCATCCAAAAAAAACATCTTTCGCCTTTGCGACACTCCGCGGCCACATCCTCATTAACGCTACCACACGTCTATCCAGATGACGGACAGACTGACGATGTCAAACAAGGCTTTATTTTCCCGAGAACTCTGGGGGGGGGGGGGGGGGAGAAAATGAGATTGGCCCCACCCAAAGGGCACCGCGTACGTAATAATAGGCGTTTGTCTGCCTGTTTGTCTGCTGGATGTTCCGATTTACACATGGCGCTAATCTCATTCTCCAGTTTACACGGTTGTTTCGCCCACGAGTTACAGAGTTATGCGATTAAATGGAAACATTCTGATATCTCTGAATGTGCCAAGACTCCTCTCATTGTGACTAAGTGTTCCTGGAGCCTGAGTTAATAATGCACAATAACCCTGACAGCCGCTACTCAAACCGTCGCGGCAGCAAACTGCACAGCTGCCAGCAGCAATTACCCAAGCAGAAACAACTGATATGTATATAAATAAACACAGCAGCTCAGCGTGGATGTGTTATTGCCTGAGTGACTGATTCGTTGCTTAGTCCCAGGCGTCAGTGGAGGAATAATAACGGAGGGAAATGATAAACTCATGGATTACTGATTAAATTGTTTCAGGAATTTGCCCTAATGCATTAGACATTAGACTCTTCTTTGGGTGACAAAGGGAGCTGCCGATTTGTTTAGGGCTTGATCAATGGAATGGCTTCTGACGTGTAATTGTGGAAACGAGTGAGCGCTTTACTGTAGCCCAGATCCCTGACTATGTGATTATGCCCTTATGCCCTGTGTTAGACACTGATAAAGATCATCCGCTAAATGGGATACGCTAAATATTTAGTTTCCTTCTGGCCGTTTCCCCCAAGCGTGTTTGTTTTGTGGAGGATGGCGTCCCCATAACAACAAGGAAACAGGGGTCTGAAGAGGTTTTATTTTTTGCTGCAAACGTTTGTCAAAAAATAAACAGATACGTTGATGACAGAAATAAAAACGCTAATAAAATTTAAACCTTAATTTGGCACAGATGATACATGGAAGACGTATTGTCTTCTCTTGAAATATTTAACAGGTTATTGGGAATTGTGCTAGTCTCGGGTTTTGTTTTGCAGCTATTTCCCGACCGAGGTACACATTTTTTATGTCTAGTTCAGATTGTGTCTTGCAGGCCTTTGGGTTGCATAGCATGCAGTATTCTGTGCGCGTTCAGGAACAGGGGGTTAAAATGGTTCAGCAATAGTTGTTTGGAAGTTCCCATTGAAAGCATATGGATTTATTTATTCTCTTCTGGTATCAGAATGTTTTCTAGCAGTTTCTAAACCAAAAGTTTTGAGTCTGAAGTTACTTGTGAGCCAGTGTATTCTTGACGGTCTTTGTAAATAATTTAATTTGATTGCCGTACCTTTTGTGCATATGACCCTGAGCCGTGGTTTTTTTTATCTGATGTGTTGCAAACTTTGTAAAGTTTTTACACGTTACTTGGCAGGCCCCAACAGAAGGCAACGTAAGAGTTCTGTACTGTTTCTTTTTCTTCTTTTCCTTCAAAGCAGCCCAGAGCTGTACGCCACAAGGTCAGAGGTTGGCCGCGTGCGCTTCTGCGCGCCAGCTCGGCAGGCCACGGCCCGGCTCAGCTGTGACTTGGGAGAGGTGCACTCTGGGATTGCACAGTTGAAGTTGATTAATAGGCCTGCGAGAATCCGAGACTTGAGAGTGGCGCAGTAGGTCCACGGCGGTGGTGCGCGATGTGGAGCGGCTCTGTCCTGCGCGGCCGCACCAGAGGAGCGGACATTAAGATGAAGCGATGCTGTCGCGTCGAGGAGCTCTGCACTGCATCATCGGGGAAAGAGACGGCCGTGGCGGCTGATCCTTCATCACCGGGGGACTGCTGCCAGCGCCCTGATATACGGCCAAAGATAACCCTCCATAACTTCTGCTAAAGACCAGGAAACGTCCAATTCACATTCATCTGCCCCATCCTCTGTTCAAAATCAACCATGGATAGGACAGAAAAGGCAGACAAGGGCAAATGGGTGGAGTGCGCTGAAGTTAAGAAGAGAAGGACGGTGCTTTTGGTATTTGGCAGCGTTGGGTTTTCATTCAGAAGAGACCCCTTTCTTCTGCTTTCGTCCAGGCGAGATGGAAGAAAGTCTGGATAAAACTTCATGTACATACAGTATATATCCATGTTACAGATAGTATAGCTGCAAGCTATTGTTTATTGCCACACAGTTGCTTCTATACATCTACACCTACATCTATAGGCACCCGTATAAAGATGATGAAAAAATTATTTCTATAGAATCAGTCATAATTAAAATTTCTTGCATTTTTTTTGTTACAAAAAGGTGGAAGAAACCAATTTCTAAAAAATAGTTATTTAAACATTTTTTAAATTATAATAATGAAAAATATTTATAATCATATAAAAAACTTTTTTCCCCCCACAAAAATACCGGTCAGCTGATGCCGCAGTCTTTGGAAAATAGCGGTTGAATGATCGTTGTGTATGAATTCGTTTAAAGAACCTTGAAGCACAAAAACCTGAGTGTTTATGTAAAGTTATATAATGAGAAGTTGAAGTCTTGAAAATGCAAAAATCCTCCTTGGGTGGTTGCCTGTCTTCTGCCTTGTGGGAGGGAAGAGCATAAAATATTCTCTCCCACACATTTCCCAAGATCCTGTGGTTGGAATGGTGTCTGAATGCCAGTCACTTGAACAAGGTTGATTGTC
This sequence comes from Hiodon alosoides, assembly GCA_025775065.1. Classification (NCBI taxonomy): domain Eukaryota; kingdom Metazoa; phylum Chordata; class Actinopteri; order Hiodontiformes; family Hiodontidae; genus Hiodon; species Hiodon alosoides. The sequence goes on along the minus strand of JAOYSI010005949.1, from coordinate 5,025 downwards.
TGCGACCGGAAATGGGAATCAATCCCTCTTTGACTTGGGAATTCTGGAGAATTCACTGGAAAATGTGTTGTGAGAGCTCTGGTCCTTGTCGACAGTATCCTTTCTCTTCCTATATTCCATTACTGCGTGGTAAATGCCCTGAAACTTTACTACAGTCCTCCCCAAGGGCACGACAGACCGGAAGTTTGACCAGCTATGGTGTTCTATAGAATGGTTACGTATCAGATAAACATTCATGTTGGTGGTTCCCTCCATATTGGGATTTACACACAAGCTTCACAGATATAAAATGCTATTTTATTTATGAGCCAAATGAAACATTTTCAGTCATAAAACAGATTAGTCCGCTCCAGATTTTGAGGTATACTTCATCCATTGGTCGATTAGTCAGTGCTAACCCTAACAAGTATGTTCCGTCATTTTGTCCTCTCCTGTGCGGCACATTCATCAGTCCCATGAAATGTATAATTTCACTTTACTCTATATGGAAATAATGTTTATATATTAATATGATATATTTACAATTTATATATATATATATCTATACAGATGTAAAAATGCAGTTATTTTAAGCAAATAGAATGCAGCGTGTTATAAATGCTTTGCTATACACCCAGCATGTGTCTTCAGCACTTTTACGGACTGCAGGCTAAGATTGATGAGCGTCATCATTTAAAGTCTAAAGGAAGAAGTGATGAACTACTGCCTGCCGGCCTGAACCGAAAGTGCAGACATTTCCCCTCTCGCCTCAATCCTGGCCAGCCTCAAAAATGTCCTCAGCTCAGCCTCTGGCCTTCTCCTCTACGCGAGAAACACCAAAACTCATGTGAACCGAAAGTGCAGACGTTTCCCCTCTCGCCTCACTCCTGGCCAGCCTCAAAAATGTCCTCAGCTCAGCCTCTGGCCTTCTCCTCTACGCGAGAAACGGCAAAACTCGTGTGAACCGAAAGTGCAGACGTTTCCCCTCTCGCCTCACTCCTGGCCAGCCTCAAAAATGTCCTCAGCTCAGCCTCTGGCCTTCTCCTCTACGCGAGAAACGCCAAAGCTCGTGTGAACCGAAAGGAGATGTCTTTGGTCCGGCTTCCTTCAAACTGCATCAAACCCCTGACAGCGACACATTGTTATGCTGTCTTTAGCAGTCTAATATGTTTGAAATTAATTTTGATGAATGTGATTCCATTTTGTCAGTGTAATTGGCCTGGTGAAGAAAATAGAAGAGTCTCCCAGAACAACTGCTAGAAGGCCAGGTAACGAGGGAATGAGGTTGTTTAATTGGCAGGGAGTGACAGTTATTAATGTTTGTTATGATAAACAGATGAGTCTGAGTCAGGCGAAAGTGACAGGTCAGAAATAACATGTATTGGAAAGTACTAAGTAATGCTGTGTAAGGAAAACGATCACCCAGAAAAAGAGTCATACAATTGCAATGGCAGCCTGGAAGGACCAGAATAAGGCTAACCATTTAGCTAGGCAAAGGAGAACACCAGTGTATATACTGGGGTTTTTATTTAGACACCTGGTAATCCTGGAGGGGTAGATGTTTATGCTGCATGGAATTGCTCTGCGTGTTTTGTAGTTCAGCTTTAAAGTGACATTCTTGGTGGTTTAAGCATTGTGGAAGTTATTGTGTATAAACCGGTTTAGTAATATGTTAGCAGCGCATTATTGTTTTAATATATAAAATACATTACACATTTTTTTAAGTGGTGCTGTTAAGGAATTTTACTATATCTGCAGTCTTGCTTGTTTAGTGCTTTTAATCTGCAGTGCAGGGTGGGTATCAGAAGTGCATCTTTTGGCTGTTCGCTAACAGTGTCTTCTGTTGGCTTCCCAAGCTTCTGCTAGCTATCAGTGTCACTGAGGGGGCCCTCCGTCGATCAACTGAACCTCCCGGCAGGATGTGGAGCCTTTCGTTTGTGAAATGGCGGGTGGCTCGAATGTGATTGGTCACCTCGAACCAATCGTATCAATTGGTCAGTCTCCCCATGTTCGGTGGGAGGAGTCACAGCGACAAACTGAGATGTGATAGCACAATATGAATAAATAAATGTACTTTTTAGTCTTTATAACTAAATACAAATACCAGTGTTCTCACCTGCGACAGAGCTATGATATTAATTCAGGGGCCACAGAGATTTTCAGAATGTCCAGACCCTTCTGGATCCTGCTAAACACTCCAAAAATCTATTTTCTCATCATATCTGCTCACCGTTTTCAATAAACACCCTGGCCTCAGTACGTTTTGTGGGTGTAAAAGTCATTTTAAATGTTTGGGTTATTTTAATGAGTAATAGAGTGAAAACCCATAATTTTGCTGTGAAATTTTTATCAAAATTCCACGAATACCCAGTGTTCTGAACCTGTTCCAAAGAGCTGTCCGAGAACAGAATTCTGTTTCTTCATTAATGACACATCTGGTGTTACTCTGAGAGTCTGCACTCGACTGGGAAGGCTCCTGGCTTGCGCAGCGACAGTATAGCCAAAGGACTGCACTGTTAGTTCAGCATTGTAATCACACAGACAAAGTGAAAATAAGAGCTTTATTTAGTTTCTGGTTATAACTTTCCATGTGTATTTATTTTATTTTTTTACCTGAGTTGTACCATTGTGCCAGTAACCTAAAGCTATTATTACCGACATGGCCTAAACACATTGACTCAGTTTAAATAATGATAAATTACTTTAAATTGATAATTCAGTTATACATCTGAGGCTGATTGGCTGAAAAAAATTGGATTGGAATGGCCATATAAATCACAATTATATCTGTGTCATTCTCATCACAAACAATTTAAAAACTGTCACTTTTACGCCAGCTCTTCTACTTTATAGGTCTGTGCATGCTTAAATAGCAGATAATTTCTGTGACTAGATTTATATGAGCAAAAACAACAGTTTATAAGGCTTATGTGGATAATGGCTGCGTCAAGGAATACAACATGTATATCTCTGTAGAGTCTATGTTTAGTGGCATAGGAATTGCATCTGTGTTTCAGCAGTGGTGAGTGTAGTAAGAAGAAACTGGCTAGACTAAATTTCAGCTTATAACACTTTTTTATGATGTGGTATAATTTATCCAACATATTTTATTGACAGGCACGTTTCAGTGTATAGGAATAACCAAAACAGCTGCCGGGTAATGAACTTGGACAGGGCACAACTTGGACAGAACTTGGACAGAAAGAATGTGGCCTACATTTGTGTGAGCTATCTTCTGCAAGGATGTAGGGCCCTGTTTTCTATCAAACCCTTAGACACAGGGCCAGAATTTACCATACGTGCATGACTGCTTTTAATAAATGTTTGACATCTCAATACGTTTCTTTAAAACGTGTTCTACTCATTTATGGCAAACTCACCCTACTATTCGAAACTTAAATTGACTATGCTACAGCCTGTTAACGGAACTATGTAAAATTTTCCCTCTGGTGATAAGAAATATAGTCCATGCCATTTACCCAGTCTTCAATTTATCTGCTGTGGATGACATTCGCACATAAACTAGAACAGTTCTGTAATTTCCTACCATTCAAATAGTTTTCTAACTTGTGTCCTGCTTTTGAGTAAAGACTTTTTATGACCAAAATCTGTAAATTCTGTCTTATTCTGGCCCATGAGTTTCTCTCCAAAAAAGACTGGTCTAACCATGCTGCAATATGGGGCCTGTCATTGCACTGTTTTGTAAAGATAGGATTTCTGAGCTGGGGTGGGGGCGTGGGGGGCTTGTTTACAGTGCGACGTGCCAGCTTGTGCATATTAATCATGCTTACACAAGTACCTTAATTACTCCTGGGGGAGCAGCCATGTCTGCGGCTCACAGGTTGACCTTTCTCTTCTCATTGCTGAGGACCATTAATCATACATAATCAAGGCACTGGGAGCAGCGGAGAAAACTAGCCGGCCTCCTCTCCCTAACAGACACATACTGAAGCCCGTGGAGGTGCCCCGCCTCTCGGCCACATCTTAATTAATCACCTGCAATGGCACCAGTCCCCAGTAAATGTGTAAGGAAGTGTAATCTATGCTGGCTGTTTGTTTCTTTAATGCTCGTTGAATATAAGGCTGCTTTATATCAAACAGGCAAGACGTTTGCGTCCCGTTTTTCTCCGGACTGTAGTGGCACGCTTGTATGAAAATAGCTGTTAGCGGGCCTCTTATGTGTAATGATACAGAAGTGAGTTTGCCTCTTGGAGTTATATTGACAATATTTGGTTTAACTGAAGTAAAGTGCAAGAATGCTGCGTTATGCAGTTTCAGTTCCTACCTAAGAGGTTATAAATGAAACTTGCCGGAACACTTTTAAAGGCGAAGTTAATTCTGTGGGCATCGGACTGACAAGTGCAGGGTTGTTTATAGCAGGTGAGTGACACATCTGACTGCTCCTGCAGAAAGAAAGTTCAATTGATTCTTCTTCTGGGACGGGTCTTCTGTCAGTCATGTTCCAGGATTATCACCTGTTGTTTACAGTCAGTGGAGTCGGATTACAGAGACTTTTTTTATGCTAAGAGACTTAGACACGTGATCTCCTTTCTTCTGCTGCTTGCCTGTTTCCTTACACGAGGGATGGTTCCTAAAGCTCTCTTTAGTCATTTGTTTTCTACATGCTGGTTTCATTGTGGTGCATTCTGCGACTCACAAAAGAAGAAAAAGGTTTTCATCACTCCCATGAATCTTACGTCATTCAGGAACAAAGAGCAACATTTGAGGTCAAAGTGATGTAATATTTTTTATGACTACCCACAAACGGCTGTTAGAAAATGTAAATTCCTCTTAATTTATGAACAGAAATTCCCAGCGTGTCAGCGTTTGCAGCTGCGGGGGGGGGGGGGGGGGGGGGTTGTTGAATTTTTTTTTTTTGAAAAGTAAAGATTTTGAAAAGCAAGAAAACGGAAAATAACAACCAAAAGAGTAAGAAAAGCAGAATACAGAATAAGTGACATGAAAAAAAAAAAAAAAAAGAAAATTTTATTTTTTTAAGAAAAAAAAAAAAAGAAAAATGAAAAAAAAAAAAAAAAAAAAAAAAAA
>JAOYSI010005948.1:0-13191 GCA_025775065.1 Hiodon alosoides | reverse complement strand
CGCACGCACGCACGCACACACGCAGGGCCAACAAGCCTAACCCCTTACCAAAGGTTGAGTTCATCGTTCTTCCTCTTGAAGTTCTCCAGCTTCTTGATCCCCTTGACCTTCTGCTGTGCGAGGGAGTCGATGCTCTCCCAGGTGTTGTGGATATAGGACCAGCCTTTCCACTTGATGAGATACTGAGTCTCCCCCTCGTCCTTCTCCGGGTCAAAGTCCACACCAGGATCTCCGTTACTTTCCACAGCGTACATCGTGGTAGAAGCTCCTGAGGCTGAGGACAGACCACAGTTAGGTCCACGCCACACACACACACACACACACACACACACACACACACACACACACACACACACACACACACACAGCAGCAGAGCCCAGCGAGAAAGAACTACACTGTGGTTCAGAATGAAGGCAAGTACGCTGGGCAGAAGAATCACCTCCTTTCTTTCCATATCTAGTGTCCATGACTTTCTCAATGGTCTCGCTGTCATCATCCTGCTGCTCCTCAGTGCCCTCCCCGGTCATTTCAATCAGGTCATCCGAGTCGGTCTCAAAGTCGTTTAGGTCCTCCTTGTAGCTAGAAAACACCAACAGTGACAATCAGGTCAACCGAGTCTGTCTCAAAGTCGTTTAGGTCCTCCTTGTAGCTAGAAAACACCAACAGAAGTCGTGCCAACGTACGAGCGGAAAAAACACACGTGTTGGTAACATTATCCGGGGCCGGAATGTATAGTTACTAAGAATGTTAGAATCTATAAAATGAGCAGGCAATTGCAGGCTTTTGTTTCTAATTCTCTCGGTACAAAAAGAGCGAAACTTCCAGCGTAAAAGACGAGCTGTCGGTGTTAATCCACAAACTGAACACACGTACACGCACCTGACTTTTGTTTTTTATTCTCTGGGTACAAAAAGAGAGAAACTTCCAGCGTAAAGACGAGCTGTCGGTGTTAATCCACAAACTGAACACACGTACACGCACCTGACTTTTGTTTTTGATTCTCTGGGTACAAAAAGAGAGAAACTTCCAGCGTAAAGACGAGCTGTCGATGTTAATTCACAAACTGAACACACGTACACGCACCTGACTTTTGTAGCAGCTCTTCGACGCGTCTGTCTTTTGGGAGTGTCCTCGTCCTCGTCTTCGTCCTCGTCCTCATCCTCGTCTGACGACTCCTGTTTCCTTGATTTTTTGGCCTTCTGAGACTGTTGCTTTTTGACAGCAGCTGTTCTGGTCTGAGGTCTAACAAACAGCAAGCAAAGACACAGAAGATGTTTACTGCGGTCGCTGGACTGGATCCATTTATAACGACCTTCCCCTAAACTCAGTTAATAGCGATGGACAGTTCTGACAGCCTAACTCTTTAACGGTGGCCTTCAGACAGCTTTTATAATATTAAAACTACACTACATAGTATTCATCAAATGGTTTAAAACACTATTAGTAAAACACCAGAAAGTCTTTCTCATAAAAACACGCATATACCTATCTGTTTTAACAATTGACCAATAAATTTACGTGAAACATAAAATCAGAAGAATTTTGTCATTGTCATTTTTTAACACAAGGTAGCAACAAATCGAAATAATGACGACAAATCAGAACAATCAAAAACTGTCTGAAGGCCAGGCTTCTCTACACTCTTACCTCCGTGCTGGGAGCCGTCTGGCTCTAACTGTTCTCTCTTCCTGCTCACTGTCTGCACTGGTGGCACCTTCCTCACCACCACCATCATCATCATCATCATCATCCTCATCCTCATCCTCTTCGTCATTAGAGAGATCTTTCCAGTTATTTCTTTCAACACAGAAATACCACAGTTTTATCCTAGGATTCTGCTCTCTCCTGCTCACCTCTCCACTTATCAACCATGGGGTCCGGTCCTGATCAGCCTCACTACGGTTTAGAACCTCTGCAGGGTGCATAGCTTGTTCCTCTGTTAATGTTTCCAAGCATTTTGCTAGGGCTACCTAATTACACACAAATGTGATATTCCAATACGTAGATAGCAGCGATCAAGATATTTCATAGCTATCAAACATACTCAACCCATGTGGTCTAACTTGACAGAGATTTTGCAATGTCTGTCAGTTTGTCCCCGACAGAGTGATACCATACACGGGTAACTATCACCGTGTGTGTACGTAAAACGTATTCGGAATACTCAAGTATCCTGAAAATGGGAATTCTGAATATATATTCCAATCATGATGCATACATGCGAGTTGAATTCAATATTCCACTAATATTCAGGACTTACGTGCAAACAGGCGTATTTTGAAAACAATCGGATATCATAGTGTTTGCGTAAATAAAATAGGTTGAAGATGCCTTACTTTTTGTACTTCGCAAATCAGTACGAAATATTTTTATTCTAATCACCATACTCCAGAATCAAAGAGAGCATTCATAAATTGAGCTGTCGTCTCCGACCATTCCATACTTAGCAGCAGGCTACCACTGCTCTGCCAAAGAGCTGGCTATGGATTCAAATCAGGAGCAAGGACTGGTGGAATAGGGGGGTTTTCTGACGCAGGATGAAAGTAAAGATTTCAGGTGACTCGCACCTCAGGATGTTGTGACATAACTGTCCGTCATCCTGTCCCACACGTGCAACTTGCAACTGTGGCGTATAAACTCGGAACTAGTGCCGACTATCGTGTGGTGAGGAGGGTGCCAGAAACATGGGCCTCAAAAATCTATTTATGTTCTGCAAAGGGACGGTAAATTCCGTAGTAAAGCAGCTAATCGAAGCGCCAACTGTGGGGGAAAATGTTGTGAAATAAACATGTGTGTGTGACGTAAATTAGATGACTGCATTTAACAAGCCCTGAGATGCGACGTGACCGTCCAAATCTGCACACGAAGGGTAAAACCGCCTTAATCTCTACATTTTGATCACAGCAAAGTTTCTTCACCGCCTCGAAACATCCATCCATGAACGAAAAGGCGGTACTTCGACGTCCTGAATTCGACCATTCTCCGTGTGCAGTGTGCTTCGTGTTTTTAATTTGTAACAAAATGACTGCGATCGATACATTGCATTCCGTCACACTTGTCTCTGTCAACACAAGGACGATCTGGCCGGAAGCGGTTCCGGTCGCGCTACTTGCGTTAAGTATAACACACTTACTCTTTCTTCTTCTGCCTTGGAACTTTTCTTTTTGGACTTTCGCTTTCAGATTCACTGCTGCCCTGTAAACATATTTCATTTACACACAAATTGCAACTGGGTTAGTTCGGAAGCGCTGGTTACTCTTACACAGTGCCGGCACGTTTCTTTCCTCATGTGTCGTAAAGGCTCAATATGTCACCCTGCCAGTTAGGAGGTATTTACGCCTCTGCATTATAAAATAATCGTGTGCACAATAACGCATCTTCCTCCTCCGTTTACCTCCGCTCCTATATTGAGACGCGCCGGCTCCTGACGGCTCCGATTTGACCTCCTGACTCCGTACACATCTGGATGTTCATCCCACATCTGTACACATTTTTAATAAACATGAACAGAAATGTATCCACATACAAAAATTACCTCATTACGACATGCTCACGAGTGACGTGCGCATCTTGCATGTTATTGCCGTTTTAAAAACCCGCGAGATCTTCAGGAGATCTGGACCCGGCACCGAGGTCAGAACACGGCCAAAATGGGCCAGTACCTTCTTAACATCAGCTAGGTTATCCTTCTTCCTGACGGGTTTATCCTTGACCTCGGTCGAAGCGTGCTGAGATTTTGACCCAGCAGATTCACTCTCGGACTCGGAGTGGCTCTCGGACTCAGACGTGCTGTTAGACCCCGAGTGGCGGGATGGGACCCGAACACTGCCCAGCTCGCTGTCTGACTGGCTGCCAGAATCTGACACTGAATGGTGGGATTCCTCCGAGGCCGAGTAGCTATGAAACAAACAGGGAAAACGGGATTTACCACATTTACAGCGGATTACCATTGTCTGTGTTTCTGTAAAGCGCTATATTTACCACACCTTACCTTAGGTCGAGACATAAGAAGTCAATAGGGGAAAATCACGAAACACATTCACAATACTTTTAGGAATTTGCTGCTTTTATTATTTAAATTATTGATTTAAACCGCACACCACGCAAGGACAGAGGCATGGTAATTCGCAACTCAGGAGGGAAAAAAAACAAAAAACAATTGTGTTCTGATCTAGTTAACAGCATTAGTTAATTCCATTCTGGGTCTAACTTTTCCACTTATTGTAAAGATTATTCCACTAATTAGGAAGCATTCGTGTAACTCCAAAAGTAGCTGGGTGCAATCATAAGAAAATGACAGAGTCTTTAGTAAAGATAGTTTATTTAAATCAATATAAACATAACCTAGTTCAGTTCTCACGACCAGAATTCCAACCATTCTGCAATTCATTAGCGATAACAGTAGGGGGCAGCAAAAGAGCAATTGAGAGATCAGGAGACAAATAACTGAGGATTTAACTCCCCTGTCAATTAATTTAAGCGTGTTTTTGCTTATTAATGAGGAATTTCTATCGACCCCACGATTATATACTATATATAAGTAAACTAAGTTAACATTACAATCTCCTGTATGTCCATAATTAATGGGCTTTGTTGGATTCAATAATTACTATGTCTCTGCTACACATCGTTTTAGTACTGGGTAACGGCAGGTTCCCAGGCGCTAGTATCAGATTAGTAACTGTACTTTTTGCATTTTACTTACAGTGGGCCCTGTAAGCTTATTTGAATAAAGAAGTTACATATTTACATCGAAGGCAGTCAACTTCTGGTCACCAATAACTGTTATTAAAAAGTTTCTCTCAATGGATCACCTCCAATCTCCCCCCATAAGTGTAGTGTGGTTGAAAAGAAAGGAAGAAAAGAAAGGAAGCAAATACCTAAATGCTAGAGAACTGAAATTTGTAAAAGTTTCTCCAACAACAGTCAACTGAACTGACAGCAACTAGCCCACCCCCTCAATCTATACATTGACCTATCAACTAGCCCACCCCCTCAATCTATACATTGACCTATCAACTTGCCCACCCCCTCAATCTATACATTGACCTATCAACTAGCCCACTGACACTCTGTTAACTTTATCTTTATTGAAGGTTTGAATTAAATATTCCGCCATAGTACCTCTCAGTATTTGTGTACTTGTCTTATATTAATTTCATATAAATGAAGTAGACACTATACGCACGACCATTATAACATCCATTCTACTATGTCATAAATTTGTAATTAGTTTTAATTTAACATTCAGGGGACGAAAAATATCTGCCGTGACAAGATCCAATACGTTCAAAACGAAGCAGCTTTCTCAACTGACTTTTGTAAATTATTGCAGTACCCTAAACTACCTACAGGGGACAGACACTTTCAGTAAAAAGCATTGGTTAAAATCATTCTTTTGTGTCGAATTTTAGAAATGTTAAGTATTAAATACTGCCAATACAAAGAAACAGCTTATGTATAAAATGAGTAAGTTTTAGATTAAACAAAATTTCAACGGGTTTAAAAATTATTTTTATTTGAGGATTTTTACATCTTAATTTAAGAAAAATAATAATTAAAATATTTTTCATACATGCCTTACAAAAAGATATCTACCTAATATCAAGATAGATGAGACAAGCAAGACAATTAAAAACAAAAAACTATTCTACATATAGTATTTTGTACATTGTAATTCTACATTGAAATTCCATTTAAAAAATAAGATTATTTCATTTCTAACAAAATTTAAAAAAAATAAAATAAATAAAAAGACATTCAGCCTTATTTTCCAACCACTGTAGCAGTCCCTGCTGACAAGCCAAGCGGGCCAGACGGCCTTACCCAATGCTTAGACGATGTCAGAAGTGGGTGGGACACAGAAACCTACACAGAATTACTATAGGCTGTTGTGTTGCTATGTGGGGAATCTACCCAATCGCTGTCGAAAACATACACTTGTGACCTTTCCTCCGCTTCCTGCTCCCACTTCCTGTAGTTCCAAGAACACACAGTATAATGCAGCATATCTGGCCAGCTATGCGGCACAAAGCAAGAGCCATTTTGTGACTTTGAAGTGGACGTGCAGGCCCTGTGTTACTCATAGAGGCACATATGAGTAATAAAATACTTGGGTCATTCAGACAAGACAAAAGGCATTGTTGTCTGTAAGAAAAACCTCCTTTATCGAACCAAAAGATACCAAATAGCCAAAAGCAAAAAGCCAGATTAAACTGTAGAGTTAAATTCTACAACAGTGTCTACAAAATGGCTGCCACATGAAGAAACAGGCTTAACATTCTTTAACCCTTTGTGTATTTTCATAATCTGTGCACATAACATAACTGTGCATACCCAATCCCTATAAAAGCCCAATATCGGATTAATACGGTCTAAGAATTTTTTGAACAGACTGTCCAAGTGACATTTATTTGGTCTGTTCTTCCACAAGCTTTTTGAAGTCGGGTACATCTGAGACCCAACTCCAATGAGGTCTGCGCCATGTAGACATACCTGACTGCAACTTACAGAGGAAACATGTAACATGAATTGTTTGTTCTTTTGTGTAAAAAAAAAAAGAACGTAAATCATTACTGTGACGTCTGTGTGTGCAGCACAACCATTTATAATTTAGTCTAAACCGTAAAAGGAAAATATGGGGGCTGGATAAGAATATGTACCTCATATGTATGTCAACATACAGTTGGCATGTTGCAGCAACGGTTTGATAAAGAGTAATGTGCATTGGATTCCTGCAGACAAAAACTGAATAGTTATTATGATATTGAATCAACAGTTGCAAAGCCAAACCAGGAAATTTATTACCAATAATTTGCAATATGTCGTCCAAAATAACTAACTATGTCGTCCTAACTAGCGGAAAAGCGGTGCACTGTCAACATGAGAATGGAGATTACTGATGATGCAACATATGGATCACATAACAGTTGAATAAATTAATGTTGAAATAAATAAAATGGCATTTACTTTTCTAGTCATAGAAAAAAAAAAAAAGACTTCTAATACTTCCAATAGAAACTTTTACAGAATTTGGGCGCAAACATTTTTTGCCTCAGCCGTTACCTACGTTTACACTCTGGTCGAGTTTAAGGATTCAAAATTGAATGAATATGAACACATGAACACTGGCTCTAGTTGGATTGTCAGTTGAGTTTTCCCACTTACCATCTTTGCTGCTTTCTTCTTCAGATCCCTTTGGAAGAGTAGCTATAGGCAGCGGTTTAGTCAATGATGGGAACGACCCTGAACCAGCAACTCCAATAATCCATAGAATACACACGGACACCGTGTATAAAACGCAGTAACACGCACAACGCGCATTCAACGCGTTTCCGACTGGGAATTGCGCTTTGAGTGAACTACTTGTAACCAATAAATGAAAGTGCTAAAATGAAATAAGTTTTGTGTGATAAAGTGCTTTTACCTTGATTTTATACAAACGTGAAGTAAAATGTATTCTGTATTATGTTCAATACACCTTATTTTGAAGTGTATCCATTTTTACTTTCAGAATATCGCGAAGGCCTACTAGTTCAATGCATTTCCTTTAAGTGCATTTAATGCATGGATGAACAATGAACTTAACTACAGCCGTATAACCGCATCCTTTGAAAAACATGACCCTTTTAGACCACAGACCAGTTCCCTCAACAACAGTAATACCATGGGTTGTAGAGATTGTGGTACTGCCGTTTGTGGTACAAGGTAATAACACTGTAAACTTACAACCATCTTATTATGGTATGTACAGCATTACAATACTTGACCCATCCATCACTGCCATCCATTTTAGCATAGGATAAAATAAAGTAATAGTGGACAGATTATAGAAATTGCATAAGTAGAATGTGAACTTCAGGTTGGCGACCAAGCCACTACAAATGGTTGAATTTAGAGTTACCGTTACACTGAGTCATAAATTTACTCGCAAGCCCAGATAAAATCAGTCACTGCAACATTCAAACGTAACAAGGGTGATTACAAAGGCATGTAATTCCTTTAACCTACCACATTTATTCCCCTAAAATCTAATAAGCACACTGAAATTTTATAGAAAAACAGACAAAATTGACATTCAATTATTATTCAAATGATGTATCAGAGAACCATACATAATGGGTCTATTGCAACCATTAATTGATAACATAGGGATACTGAGAGCCGGCGATAACCCCATTGGAACCCTTTGGAAAACATTCACAACAACAACAGTACAACTGCGTACAGTGAAAATAAAACAAATTGACCCACTTACTACTTGTATTTTAAAACTTGAATGTACGTATTAATCATCAATTTTGTGCAACCAAGAAGTAGGTGCTGAAGGTTTTTGAAAGCATCATTATCCAATTTTGTAAGAACCAATTAAGAACCTGAGGACAAGAAATTGAAGGCCCGCGTCTAGGCATAAAACTGCAAATAATTTTAAACTATTAATGCAATGCAAGTACAAACAGGAATAAGTAACACTCCTCAAACCGATCATTCCTAAGCCACAATACAATTAATATTGTCAATTGTGAAGCTTAAATAAAAATAAATAAATGTTTACTTTTCTCTGTTCCCTTAACTTTTAATTGAAAATCAAACAAACTTTAAAGTAGAATTCTGTTAGGTCGTTCATGTAAGAAACCTAAGGAAATGACAGGACTCGCGTTTCCTCCATTAGAAAACAGACTCGATGTAAAATATCCGTTTCCTACAACGTATTTTGTACAACATGTGATTGAGAAAGTGTTCAAAATGCATTAAACAGACACGACCATTGTATGTAAAATGGTGCAATGCAGCAACGACTAATCAGACAAGGTCATTTTATACTGTCACAAACGAACACAATATGAAAGAAGAAATCAAGTATCTGATTTTTTTTAATCTGTTCCCTTCACTGGGTTGATGTACATTTGGGTACACGATGCTTTAGATGGGCCCCAGAGTCGAGACTTAAGTTTTTAAAATGCTAGCAAAATTAGGGTGTGGCTATTTAAGAACCCCAAGGTCATTGGTATAAAATAAATAGAAAACGAAGACGGTGATTCCGGAAAGATGTGTACAGGTGAGCAACCATGCTTGACAAAGTAAACAATCAAGGCTGATGTCAAAATATGTGGGAAAAACTTTAAAAATCGTACCTTGATACATTGCTTTGGGTCGAGCCGTCATCGTCTCGCTTTTTGTTCTTATTCTTCATCATGGTGTATTCGTAAGAACTCTGTTTTAGATGACCTTAAGTTCTGGTATTAACTGTCAAAAGTTAAAAGAAAGGTAAACCGTCCTGTGAGTCGTATTTGCTTGCTTGTGCCGAGAGGAAAGGAGAAGCATTGACGATTCGACGACATTAAAGAGACAGAACAGCATTATCTCTAACATATACAAACAGCAAAATAATGTAAATATTGTAAACTGTCGTTAAATAATTGACACCTGCTCACATAGCATCAATGTATGATAACCATGTGTTGAAAGAATTTAATTAAAATACATGGGGCTACATGCACACATTATAACTGCGTCATCGGAGAAAAAATACGTTTCAAAAACGATTTTAAAAACAAAGAAAGAAAATCAAAATACATTTTAAAAGAACATGGTAAACATACCTATTCCATGTACAGACAGGTACAATGTAGCGTTGCTTTCTAGTCTGCCAAACGAGTATTTATTCCGTTTTTGCGATTTGAAAAAGAAAATACTTCGTTTAAAATGTATAGTAACACATTAACAATTTTTAAAAATCGAATTAATCCAAAAATGTCCGCTGTACAAAATAATAGCTTAGGAGTCAACAGTAGCCAGCAGAGCGCAGTAAAAATGGAGGTACGCCATGGCAGCCAGCGCTAGGCTGGGGAAACAACGACTCGCACATAGACACTACAGCATTACTCCACTCGATGAAATGCATTAATATTAACAAAAACGCCTTTAATTCTTACATACGATATATCGTACTTGATCTATATTTTTCGCATTGCCCCTGCGGCAGCATCAAAGTTGTTAAAAGTTGAGGAAAAGTGCAATGGAAAGCCCTGCGAGTCTCAATGCGCTTCCCCCCTCCAAGGCTCAGCCGCCATCTAGAGCTCCTTCCCAGCTCTGAGAGTCCTGCTTTTGATTGACGTTCTTTCCATTTACCCCAGGACTCAGGTGATGTTCCAAAGACCCACCCCTTTCATTTTATACAAAAACAGTAAAACTCTAAATTAATATTTTCCCCCTAAAGCATTACTTTAACCTTTAATAGACCAATAACATACCAAAACCAAACCCATAAAAAGGTAGAGTGGAGAGGTTATTTTTTTTAAAGTATTGCATTTGTCGCTGCCATCACTTCCTGTTCAGACAGGAAATGAGACAACCGAAGCCATTTTATAAAACATAGAAGAACCTTGGACACCATTACAGCTAGTGCCTTCACATTGGATTTAACTCTTTGTGCCTTGAATAGTTATGCAATTTCAGGATATTGTGGAATTATTGGAGCAGCTGAAACTGAATACCATTAAATGCATTCATTTCCACGTTGACTTTGCTTAAAATAGTATTCCTTGCTTAAGTGTATCTTAATTATTCACAAATTACTTAATTTTTAGTATTAACAGGTTAGTAAATGAATCACTAATAGGAGCAGTAAGGAAAGAAAAACCTTGCCATATAACCCATTGAAACAAAACCCACCAGAGAAGTAAGCATTTCTATGCAAAACGTGCCCACATTTTTCTGGTTGAACCCAATGAAGAGGTGGATTAACGCAAAAACAAGTTTTTTGGAAGTCAACATTCCCATAAAGAACCATTTTCAGTCATGCAATTTGACTCTCCTACCCTTTAAAGCCTTCAACATCGTAGGTTACTTTGAGGAATCGGAAATTGAGCGCCTACTTTGCAACGAACATGACTGAGCACTAGTTCATTTAATTTCTAAGTTACATTAAACAAAATCATAACATACAGATCTCCAATAACCCATAGGTACAGACAAACGGTGGACCACATTCATGCCCCTTAACACAAGAACCGGATTTCAACTTAAAGGCCTTGGATACCCCCCATCAACAGAAAAAAAGCCGCCAAATAATCGTTAAGAAAACCTTTTTTATTCAAAAATTTTAACAAAGTTACAGTAAGCTCTTGAACTCACAGCTACACAAACAACTCTGGATCAGCATCAAATTTACACAAACATGCACAAACATTAGATGCACCAAACTGTCCAAAAGATGTCCATGTGACACGTCAATTTCAAAACTCAAGGGATCCACCTTCCCAAAAGAGAGTACTCCACAAATCTCAGAATGGAGCCGCCATCTTGGTGAAAAACCAATGATCTCCACTTGAATTTCTTCAGTTGTATGAGAGGTCTTAATGGAATTAAGGGGAAAAAGGGAAAAAGTTGTAAACCCCATCATTGCTTGTGAAAAATGGCAGGTAATATCCCAAACAATCTCAACATGTTGTATGTTGCATTAAATGGCATTATAAGCAACTTAGAAAGCACTGATATGTTATTCTACACTGTTGGTCTGGTCGGTATACAGAAAGGAACTCGTACTCTTTGCAACCATTCAACCTTACAACGACAATCAGTTTTGGGAAAGAGAGAAGGCAGAATATTCTCCCCAACTGTTCAACTTAAAACAAACTTTCTCCACAACAAAACTTCCCATTTTGTCCTTACTACTACAAAGGAACTCTGCCCTTGTGAGTAAAGCTATAATATTGAACATTTAATAAACAAAGAAACCCACAATGAGACCATTCATAAGACACTATAAATATCTTTAAAATAAGGAACTGTTGGGTAATCCTTTACCATAGATGTATGCAGTTTGATAATATTCCACATACAGAATGTACCATTACATAACTTCAAATTGTGCAATAGAACAGAGTCCTTTACATTTAAAACGGTTGCTTTTCAAGTTGAACAGGATAGAGAGAATCTTCCAATAAACACATTTGTTAGCCAAGTCAAAAACAGCAAAATATCTTTAAACAGGCATTTAAAACTTACAACAGATGTCTGTCATTTTTTACAATGTCCATTAACCGCCAATAGTAAATTCATTGCATTTCCAAAGAGCTATATTCTTAGCTCTTATCCATCCTAATCAATTAAGAGTTGATCAAAATGGGTTTGACTGGCATAATATGAATATGCTGAAGCATTCATTCAATCAATACAGTTCATGGATGTAAATTAATTCGCAAACATTTCATATATATATATTGCAGTACCAAAACAAAAATACTGAACCTACATTTAATATTAACGAAAAGCGACAATATTTCACTGTCATTTGCAAGTTCAAAAACTTGTTTGATCTTGGGGGGGAAAAAGTAAAATAAATCTAGCTCTAGGGGCATTATATGGTTTACATAAATAAGAGCTACGTTGTTTAAGAATTGTAGTCCACTTTCATAGGTCATTTGATAGAATAACAAAACACAGAGGTGTTTTCACAAACTTCAGAGTGTGTCAATATACCAACAACACAACAGCTTCACCCGGTTCATAATAAAGTGCATTTCCCCCACCCATCTAAGAAGACATGCACTATCACCTATACCACCTATAGTCACATATACCATAATTGTCTGTGCATTAGGAGAAATGATATACATTTACATAAATGTGGATTATACTACTCCTAAACCCAATAATAATAAGTCAAAAGGCAGTAATCTCTCCACTGCAACACTCGGGCACATTCCTGAATTCATGAAGAATGGATCCAAAATGAATAACCATTCACATCTGACGCAAAAGTCAAACTGGATTAAGCGATGTTCTTGACGCAAAAAAGGATAATGCGCGTCACACCCAAAAAGAACGAAACCTCGAGTAACTTCAAGTTAGACCTGAAGCTTCTCTAAACGTTCCTTTTACAGAAATGTTAACCCAAGTAGTCACCATCGCCATAAAACAGTCACGATACATTTACGAAAGTATTGCAAATTTTCAGATCAGAAGGGGTTAAGTTATCATCTCTTGGTCCAAGAAGGAGCCCTTTTAGGCATTAACATGAGGGTAAATATGCAAGTTTTTGATTGGAGAATACCTTGTTAAGCATTTTTGAATGGGGAGAGGCTTCAACCGCAAATGGCAAAACAAATAAAGAGCCATTCAAGACTACAAACGAACTTCTCAAACTCACCAAACTCGACTTATTAATGATGCAACGGTCCAGACTG
>JAOYSI010005947.1:0-13192 GCA_025775065.1 Hiodon alosoides | reverse complement strand
CGGGCGACACCGAAGGGCGGCAGGGTGCATGCGCCGCCCCCCCCCCCCCCCCCCACTGACTGAGACTAACACTGAGGATCCACAAGGTCCCGGCCAACTGCTGCTGTTGGGGCTTCCATCACAAGGCAGTTGTCGTTTGTCGCCTTGCAGTTCCACATTTTTTGTTGTTTTGCGGTGTTAGTTTAAGTGCTATGACATCTGCCTGTCTTTGTACCATTCCACAAACTCATCCAGGAGGACTGGCCCTAAGAAAGGGGAGAGGGTCGACAGGGTTAAATCCAGGTCTGATTAATTACCTGAGGGTGCGTCTATGTAAAGCTGGTGTCACACTGAAAGCAGCAGGTGTGGACAAAGAGCAACACTTCACATTAAAAGAAAGGGATGGATAAACTCGATCTCAAACTCAATCACAAACTCGATCTCAAAATCAAGGATTATGGGTACATGAAATCACAAAAAAACTGAGAAAGGAGAAGACATATCTTCAGGCAAATGTATGTCTTCAAGCTGTTTTTGTAGACATCTGAACAACTGATTAAACAATTCTGGAAACTATAGAATCCATTCCGCTGTCCAACTTGCTATCAAAAGAGTATAAAGAGAGAGAAGTGGGAGGAAGTGTTCTCCAATGTAATGCGCCATCTTAACTGCATGAGGTGATTTTGTGGGTGTGTGTGTGTGTGCGTGCGTTTGTGTGCGTGTGTACGTGTAGGCGTGCGTATGTGTGAGATAGTGTGTGTGTGTGTGTGTGAGTGTATGCGTGGGTGTGGGTGCGTGTGTGTGTATGAGAGAGTGTGCGTGTGTGTGTGTGTGTGGGTGCGTGCGCGTGAGTGTCTGTGCGTGCGAGTGTCTGTGCTTGTCTCTGATGGAGAGAGCCAGACTCTGCATGTGTGCATACTCACACGCTCCGTCTTCGTCGTAGTTACTGAGGTCCAGGTTAATGGTTCGGCTGAACTCCAGCACATTACACCACTGGTCTTTGTTGATGACTTTATACTTGGACTGCTGCAAAAAACAGACCGGGGTACTTTTTCAACCTGAAATTTGTTTTCAGTATAAAACGTACCAGTCAGTTTGGGCTGGTTCTTGAAAAATCAGTACCTCCAGGAAATGATTGAAGACAGGAAAGAGAGGCCAAGTCTTCCCCAAGAGCAATCCCAGCATACATTTGGCAGTATTCAAATCTAAACTCCTTTGGTCTTTTTCCTAAAGAAACGGAGAAACTTATTTAACACCACAGAGCTAAAACTGCCCAGTAACAGCAATACCGATATTATTATTAATATTATCATCATCATCAAGTACAGTTATTTGGGTAAAACAACCAAAAAAAACAACAACCTTTATTTTATCTAAAAGTAATGACAAGCGACAGACCACACGCTACTGGTGTATAACAAAGTGGAACAGTACACAGTGTGGAGGTGTGGTCAGTTTAGAACAGTGCTGGACTGAAGCCAGAGGGGCCTGTAACCCGAGGTTTACGGGCTTGAATTGCAGGTTGGTAAATATTTTTTCTACATGTGGGAAATAAGTTTGAGAAGTAACCCACAATGCATCTTGGTATATGTAGTTAAAAAAACGAAAGAAAAAGTTTCTCGAAATGCCTAGCCGTTTTTAGCGTCAGTATGTCAGACAGACAGTGTGTGAAAAAATTGCAGTGGTTTATGGAGTAGGTACTTACTTACCCTTGCAAAATCGAAAGCGTATCTATAAATAAGTTTGAAATTCGTCGACTCGTTCAGAACAGACCTCAGGTAGTCTAAAGAGTTCCTCAGCTTTTCTGTTGAGTCGCACCTGAGGACAACATTAGAGAAACTCGTCCGACGAAGGCGGTGTCAAGGAGAAGTCACGGCTTCCGGAAAGCCGCTTTCCTAGGTCTAGCGGGGGAACCCTCGCAAACACGAGAACCAGCGGAAAACACTTACACACCAGACGCACACAACCTTAACCAATGCCACAACAAACCCTCTTCATGCCTTTATTACGTGCATTTACTTTATTACTTTATTACTCACTGCATTTTTACCCCAAACATGACAAACAATAAGCATAATACTAAGGTTGGATGTTTAGAGGGAAAAGTGTACTTGGGTAACAACCCGGCGTAGCAGGAACCCGTCACTGGGGATATTGTATAGGGGGACTTACTGCAGGTCTGCCATGCCTTTCAGCCACTCCTGCAAGGTGAAGTACCCCATGCTCTGGGCATCTAGTTTCCAAGCCAGGACCAGCATCACAACCTGCCAAAAACGAGCAGAGCTCAGAGCTCAGAGCCAGCAGAGCTTCCTGCAGGCAGCAAGGAGAAACACATCACTCACACAGCAGAAACAGACATCTCCCCCCCCCCCTTTAACTTTGGAATCACCAATTATTTTAGAAAATCCCTAATTGTGCTGATGCATCTCGGCTCGTCGCCATGAATCCCGCCACCACACGCGGAGAGGGTGAAGCAGTAGGGGAGGTCTCATCCAATCGACATGCTTTCGGGCCAACCATCTTTTACCCCCCGACACATCCCACAGGTTCAACACTGAGTGGGTAGAGGCACCCGGGAAGACTGGGAAACCCTGGTTAGGAAACAGTTCAGCCCTGCTGATTTCCAACCCCTCTGCCCAGGCAGCGCCCACCCCCCCACTGTGCTCTCCCAGGCACAATTCGCAGACGACATGAGCTAGACTCGAACGTGGGAAATCCAGCGCATGGGGCCAAGTCTGCGTTCGAGCAAGCGCCCTCCAGGCCCAGCAACCCAGCCTTTTCTGTGCCAGTTAGAGCACAGATCTCTCGATTAGGATGGTTCGAGTACTGTAAAATGGAACCACTGGTTAGTGTGGACTAGTGGTTAGAGTGTTGAACTCAGGACCTTTGGGGTATTTTGGGGTAGGGTTTCGGGCACTGTACACTATTAACGGTTGCTTTATGTTACACCTTCACAGAGACACAGCACCTGTCATTGGTGACAGAAGGTCAGTTTGTGGGTTTAGCTCCTTACATTCTCCGGCTCCACCCCTATGTCCTCACAGAACTTCTCCATGCCCTCTGGTCCAACAACATCATCGCAGCCTGCACGAGAACAGTGGTTTCCCACAATGCACCACACGTAACTCCCCCAATAACCTACTTATAGACATTAAACCTTTAAATATATATGCTTACAGAAATATATACGCCGTTTTAACTCTAATTATTTTGCCCATATGGTTTTTTTATTTAAAAAAAAGATACAAGCTATTTAATTTCTAAACTGCTACTAAGATTAAGAGCAGTTTTGAAACCAAAGGGAGTTTTCCAGGAGCATCTTACCTGCGTACTCGTAGAACCACTCAAGGCACCTTTTGCTGGAGAACGCGTCTTCGTTCTTTATCCGCGAGGCTTCATGTTTTCGGTACATGCTGGATTTTAAACATTGTTGTGTATCAGTTGTTTATCAAGTGTATCATTAGCATTAAAAGGTCCCTGTCAATATCGGGTGAATCATCGTCAATTTTGATTGGATATTGACTATGCATGAGATGATTAATAACGCAAAACGAAAAAATGTCATTTTAAAACCAAAATAAATTATGCATATTCACGGATATGTTGACAAAACAAGCCTTGGAATCATATAAAAGTTATGTTCTGTAGTGAGTATTACATTGCCAGAAGCTTATAGGTCAGTTTCTGATACATATATATTTGTAATTTTTTTTCTTTTAAACTTTATTTATATTTATATATTTGGTCATGCCGGTATTCTTGCTAAAATATTAACCTTCACTTTGATTTATTTTTTGGCCATAGTGCTACTGTAGCCATCGACTGTAGATACGGTTTTACACTTCAACATTTTGCAGTTGGTTTATAAACAATTAATTGTGACCATGAATTAGGTGTAATAATTTAAAAATGAAAACCTAATATTTCCATGATGCAATATGTATCAAATCGTGGGCTCAGTATCACGATTGATATTCACGACTCGTCCCCAATGGTAACCATACCTATCGTGACGGCTCTTTTTTGCCGACAGGTCGTCCCCAGCAGTAGGTCTCCTCTTTTTCCTGGGGGGCATGGCTCTGGAGCAGCAACCTGTGGGGTGAGGTGAGGTGAGGTGAGGTGAGGTGGGAGCAACATTTATATTACTTCTGACCAGTCAAACTGATACAGCACTAGTTTCTTCCTGTCCACTGGTTATAACATGATTCGCATTTAAGGCTGGTTCATAGATGAAAGGAATGTTGTGGATACTTAGACAATCCACACGCTCAAACACAAAAAAACAGGGAGATCTCTGTACCTGTTGCGTGTGTGTCCTGGCTGACGTCTTCAGTCAGGTTCTGAGGGGAGAAACACTGTTACACTCCATTCTGACATAGATGCAGGCTTTTGTTCACATGATTAACTCTCTAAGCCTTCCTGAAACCCTCAACTTTCACAGACAGCAACTGAAAATTTCATTCCTGATTATAATTCAAAAACGGCACACAAACACTCTCTGGCCCACAGGAGATGCTAATGTGCCCTAGCCCCACCCCCATGTTCTCAGGGGTTCTACGGATAAAATGTTGGAGGAGAAATTGTCAATCCTATGCCATGGGGACAAGACCCTTTCACAGACCCTTCACCAGGGAGCATTCACCTCCAACAACACAACCTGTCACTGTGGAAACCGGTCAATTGAGAACCCCCCCCGCCCCCCTCTTTACCAGTCTGTTGAGGGTGTGGTAAATCTTGTGAATACTGGCCAGTGTTGACAGGTGGGTGTTCAGCGGAAACTCTATAAGAAAATAATAAAATGTTTTAGTTTTCATTGAAGTAGGGAGTGAAATAACAATGGCCCATCGACCCACGGTATTCAGTCAAGATTAATTCATACCAACATTCATTATCTCTTTCTGATACCCCTTTCCAAAAAATACAGATACAATTCTCTATTTTTAATTCTCTAGATTTAATTTTACTCGCACAAAAATACTAGAGAATACAAAAAAATTGTCATCGTTTACATGTTAAACATGGATTTACGAAACAATGACGCGGCATTTAAAAAACTGCTATTTTCATGGAACACCGTTGGTGACTGTAGTGACACAGTGGGCACGCGTTTGGTGTAGATGTTCCGTTGGGTTGCGTAAGGTCTAGGTACCACTGTAGCTTCTGTTCTGCTTCAAACCCCCTCTCACATTTGACTGTCACTCACTCGACGTAAACGGAAGAGTACGGTAGCAGGTGATACAAGCGATGCATCCAATTCCTCGCAGAATCAAAACCCTGCATTAGCCAACTATTTACATGCATGTATGAATTGTACCGATTTTCTCACAAGCTTTGTTGGCAAGTACCGTACAGTAAATCGGAGCTCTCTGTGTCCTTATTTGCCTTTGGTACATTCAGCTTTGCTAACACGTTAATTTTTTTAAGAAAATTAATTTAATATAGTCAAATAACGGGTTTTGCGCAATTTTACTGGAATGAGGTTCCAAATGCTAAACTGTGGCTTTAAATTTTAAGAATTTAAATTTTAAGAAACCGATTTCCGTCACTGCTTCGATTTAGAACTGAATCAACTGCCTGGAAAATTAGTAGCGCTTTCGGGCCCGACACTATCAAGACTGACTGTGCTACATAGCGAAATGCTACACAGGGACAAGTTGCACCAAGTTTTCAAAGTATCAAAAGAGTAGGCGAAGACGTGGGGGTTGTAGTCCAAATAACTAACCCTGTATTTTCATTCGAGTACTGTGACAAGAAATAGAACTACACTTCCCACTACACTAAAATAATGACATTTTCTTCAGCACCCCTCTCCTGATACTCACTCGAACTGATGAATGCAATCTAAATTGTTGCAGAAATGTCGCGACTTTAAATAACAGTAAACACTGCAAAAAAACTGCTTAGGTTGTTTCCCCAATTAATTCAGATGTCCCTTTGAAGCCTGTAGAACATTTCCAGGTTCATGGAAAAAACCTTGCACACAACTGCGTCACAATTTTCATCCTATTTTTTTACGCAGTTTCTTCTAAAATGAACCCATTTACTTCATGAAATTCAGTGCTAGTCCCTTTGGACGTGGGGTGCATGAAAATTAAATTCGCTAATGTAAATGACAATAAAACCTAGTTCCTTGGAGGAACATATGGCTGCACGGTCACATATTTAACAGAGAGCTGGTTAAAATCTGCTAAATCTTACATAATGTTGCCATTTGCTTTTCACGGCAAATATTTAAAAAACAAAAAGAACGATTTTATTGCTGTATCATCACACAACCCACTGATTTCATTTCCAAAACACAACACAAATAACAATACAAAGAGAGCAGCTAGCAGACAGATTTTCTGATTAGCTAATACAATAGCTGATTTGCTACCGAGCAAGTTAGTTTTACTCAGAATTTCAAAATATACAAATCTTTAAGAGAGATAATGCTAGTCACCAGATCGCCTTTTTCCCCCAACTATAAAATCAGCAGAGACAGTCTCTATTTCGGTTCAAATTACATTAGAAGCCATACAACTTACCTGCAGCATCTGAGTGCATTTTTATTAACACTCTGGCTGTGTCGCTTCTGTGCAACTCTGCAGACCGGCCAGGGGGCGGAGCGTGTCAACGTTTCACACGCCCACAAATGATTTAGCTGGACAAGCAATATTATGGTCAGACCTCTATAGGTTAAAGATAGGCTGAGTGAAGTGTCCATAAGTTTATGTGACGACGTCGCAGTTAGTCCCGCCTCTCGATGAACGTGACATGTCAAAGTTTCAAGGAATGCCAACCCCTCGATGCGACTTATTGGTTACTGAACTTACCATACATATCGGTTATGAGAATGTCCTCGTGCAAAATGAAAACCTGCCCACGACGGAACTTCATTGGATAGCCTCCCATTCTGAACCCGCCCCTCCGACTTTGTAAGTGGTAAAAATCCCTTCAATTATAAAGATGACGTGTGTCGTTGAATGCCATTGGTCCAGGTTACGAGTTTGTGTACAGTAGGGCGTAATCACTATCCTTAACAGAATGTATGTTTTGTTTAAAGTTGACGTAAACAAACTACACAGTTTTCAGAGTATTATACCTCGGTTGATTACACCTGTTATTCCAAATAATTCATTAAAAATAGGTCGTGTTTTGTGATTCAAACTCCCACTGTATTTATTATTTATCTGTTTAGCACAAAGACCCATTGTTAGACATTTTTAAAAAATATTAGTCTGGTTTGATTTCGTATTAAAGTTGATGCAGCGCAATAGAACTAAAACGAATTTATAAATTCCCTCCAGTGGCTAAATGCCGAAAATTCCCCGAATGTGGAACCCAGTGTATTCGTGCATCAAAATTCAAAAAGCATGCGGCTGTTCTCGTGATCCTGGGGGGATGGGGAGCAATTCTAGGATCAGTTTATTATCCGTTGACTTGGATTTAGCGACAACGGGTTACAGAAGGGAAATAAGAAATGCAATGCGTCGCACATGAGGGAGACTGAAATATCATAAAGTATAGCCGCTGTTGTTGTCTTTAGCACTGGGGCATGCATCGCTATAATTTTATGTAATAGTAACTTTTTCTTCCTGGGGATGGGGTGTGTAAGAGATCCACAATGTTACGTAAGTGGCAATGCACCGTCGTTGGGAATGACATTTTGTCCTAGATAGAAGAGAGAGACAGGCACACTAACCCACAGCAGCGCAAAGGTGGGGCCTGGTCCAGTTGCTTTTCCGCATGTTACATTGCAAGATGGTCATGTTTAAAATCCGACTCTAACAGAAAAATACCCCAACAGAGTCTGACAATAAGATTTAACACAACGTGTGAGGTGGTCCGAAAACGGCACAGGATAAGAGAGAACGAGGACGACTGTCTTCCACCTGTTTTGTCAGCGTTTTGCAGTGGATAAAATAAACTGGGTTACAAAGAGTGCCCCTTTTGGTTATCAGGACATCCAGTAAGATGTCAGGGTGCTCTTGTACCTCTGATCCCTTAAGACTATTTGCAAAACAGCATAAACAACTGTCCTTGATTCACAAACAAACACCAGCAGACCGTTGAGTAGTAGTTTGCAGTAGTAGTAGTCTCTATACATCGCGAGTAACGGACAAAGGCCACGTTAACAAGTGACTAAGTGGAGCAGCTGGAAAGCTTGAGCTCCGCAATGTGATCCGTTGCTGTATCAGTGAGAAAGATACAAATACTCGACTCGATTCAGTAAAATATGCAGTTGTATAATGCATCACGAATCAGCCTCAGACGCAGTAATAAACCAGTATGCCAGCAGCCTCGTTTTACAAAAATGTATGTCAAAATAAAACAAAACAAAACTGGGAACATTGCCTTTGTGCAGGCCGAGTCCACACTGACAAAAACAAAAACAAAACAAAGTAAATTTATGTTTTATGGTAATTTATGTTTCTTGAAGGGATGGGGTAGCAAGTTAAACAGACACATGTAAATCTAAGCCTATTTTTACATTTTGAAGCGAACCCACTTGAAATTAATTCCACCAACAGTGGGTAAATAATGAAATTATGAAGACGCTCTGGTCTTTGGTTCCACATTTGTTGGTTCAGCTATCAAGGCGCAATATTTTATTGGTTCCAGTGACATGCACAACATTTCATTGGTATAGGTATCAGGCGTGAAATGTGATTGGTTCAAATGGCAGGTACGACTGAAACATGGACCAATGTTGTCAGATTACTCTTTAATACCACTAGTGATTCCGTTCTCTGAAGTCAGGGCGGGGTCGTTTTTATAAACGGGCTAATGCAAGTAGATCGAAGAAATTCCAATAGTAGTCTAAGTTTATAGTTCGCAACTAACGAAATTACATTTGGATAATGTGTTGGATGTCATCAGTATTCATCGATTCTTAAAAGCTATCAATTAATAGTTTACTTGCTCAGAGAACTTTGACTAAAATGAATCAACTTAAACAGAGGATAACATGACGTAAAACATTTTTGTGCAACATTATAGACGTTTGAAAATGTTTAAAAAAAATTGCAAGTATAAAATATTCCACTAGAGGGCAGAAAAACATTACCCATTCGTACAATATCAGACAGTTCGTCAGTTTGACAAAGGCATACAGTTTCGACAACCCCACAGGTCAGCCGATATGAGAGAGACAGGAAGGATGCACGAAACATATAATCTAATATAATCGTAACTCATGACAGTCATTGTTTATCGTTTGGATCGATTGTTTTAGGTGATGGTGAGCTGCAGGGTCTGCTAGGTTTTGGCATGGAAACAAAGGGGGAAATACTCTGCTGGGCATGCTGGGAATATCGTCCCGGGCCCATGGGGCGAACGCTAGGACGGTAAGAAAGCTAAGAAGATAAAAGCTTTGCCCCGGGGTCACGTAGACCATCTGTGATGAAAGGGAAATGAGAGACGGGAATGATGAAGGGAAAGTTAATGCAGAATGCACACACATAATGGGATTGTGGGAAAAGATAGCACCACAGACCAAAGGGCAATTAGGTCCAGAGTTCAGCAGCCGCGTCTGGCGAGGGATGTCAAAGGAGGGCGTTGGCTCGCATCTGCATGCGCAGTAAGCCCTGGGCACATGCGGCTAACGCACATCCCCTGTAACCAGTAAGTTCCAGGTTCAAGTCCTCAGAGGGCTATCTGCGATGTACCTTTGGCAAGGCAGTTAGCCTGAGTTGCTTCAGTAAGTGTCTGGTTGTACAGATAGGTGAAAATAGTAAAACACAAGCCATTAAAATCCCTCTGGGTAAGAGCATCTGCTAAGCAACTGGGGTCAGTGTTCATTCTGTCTGGACAATATCTTCTCCAGTTCATCCCAGGCTAGAATGCTAGCTGTGTTTGTATGTGTCTGCGTTTTCACTCGGCTCTAAAGACGCCCATTGACTCTTTAGACACACATGACCATCAGGACCACTGGCAAAAAGTCAGGACAACGTACAACAACGGAACAATAACGTAAAATAAACGCACAAAAACATTTATATTCATACATTACATTTATTTTTCCTGATTGCAAAATTTAATTCACTTTTGTATGAATCTTCACAATTCACCGTGCCCACTTCTAGGCTTGAACAGGAAATAAGACAGATATTCAGGGAAATTGATAGCAAGCAAAAGAAAAATTCTGCATACGTAGCCAACTTGCAGTAATATAACCACCGTCTAGATATTTATCTGGCCTGAATGACTTAATCCTCAAACACAGTGTTTGGTTACCGGTCTCAATCTTATGACAGAGGGGCCACAGAGAACACACATGTTTAGACACTTTGTGGATAAAATGTTAGTAGAAAGGGGTTTTAGATGGACTATCAACACAGATTTGTCATAACTTCAAATGTTTGATGCAAGTGACCCTAGGTGTTTGGAAAGAAGTGTGATATTATTTACCCCACAGTTCAGTAAAAGCCCCTAAAAAATGATGACCGAACTGGCCATGGGGCCTGAGGACATCAGCAATAAACCAATGGGAGACAGAGCTTGCATCTGGGATCATCCAACGAGATGCTTCACCACCACCCTACAGTCCCAGCAGAGACAGAGGCAGGCGCACGCACGCATGCACGCACGCACGCACGCACGCACGCACGCACGCACGCCACAATGAGCAATACAATAATGTCTATTCTGGCATGAGCAGTACAGTAATTTCCAAAGAATTGCTCAATAGAGCAATCCTTATGCTTCACTGAACTGCATCGTTATCTAATTTCTGCACAATATAGCACCGCTGTAATGTACAGCAGGTCTTCATGTTGGAGGTGGTGAAGTGGTTAAAGCAATGGATCTGTAGACCATAACCTGGACAAAGGCAATTAATTCAGGATTTTCATTCATACCAAGTCCTTGTGACATCCTGCAACTCGCGTTAAACTCCTCACCCACAGCTAATTATTCACATTACGTCACTGGAAAGTAGTAATTGGCTCATTCTGCACCAGTAAAGCCATTTAGCCAAAGTGCTCCCCTGACAACACCCTGTGTAGAAAATTAATACATGCAAATATAGAAAGACAACACTCAAAAACATCTGGCTCCAAAAAATTTATTTTTGGACAAATAACACTTAACAGAACTCAGAAGGACTAGCGATTAGTTGATTTATTTGGAATTGAAACAAAAAGGACATACGTATTTCTTTTCTGCAAGTACACCACCAACAGTCATTTGGTATATAGGGCTGACTGTGATGACGTCCTATGTTAAAGATCTCGCGAACTTTCCACCATAGCGCTCGGTATGCTCTGGAAACCTGCCGTGGTTCGATCAGAATGTCTCTTTATCCATATCAGTTCTCATTCGTCCCAAGTGTCACCGTACGCGTTTTTCTTAACTGTAAACAAAAGAGCCATCGAGAGACGAGCCAGATCATTAACACAAACACGGAACTTTAAATTCATGAATTTACAACTGAAGATTTCAGTCTTCTCTCCTGGGTAACCATGTCTGGGGAAAGTTTGTGCTCGGGCGAGCCCCTTTACCAACTTAGCGTCTTGTGAGCCCTGCCTCAGGTCTCTATCAAAGTGCAAGATCCCGCTCATAAATCTACGGATTCTCCAGCATCTAGCAACTCATCTGGGGCATTCACCTCCCTGGAACTTACTACAGAACCCAAGCGAGCGCCCCATCAAGCCCCTCCCAGCATCCCGACCTACCCTCTCTCTGGGGGGTTCGATCTCTCTCCGCTGTGGGCTTGAGAAGGGCATCAGCTTTCTGGGTCAAGATGACCTCGTAGTTCTCACGGTTCTTACTCCGCAGATCCTCATACTTGACCGTTTTTTTCTTAGGCTGGTCCTCCTCCAGGAAGGGCGGGGCTGAGGATGGAAAAACAGGGGCGTGGCCCAACGTGGACAGTATCACTTGCAGATCAGTGTCGCCCAAACAAACCCTACCACTAACATTTCTACATCTCACTCTTTTACACAGCCCCAGCTGACAGCAAGTAAGCTTTCTTATAGTGCTCGTCACAGAAATCAAAAAGTATATAGACATTTGGACACTTTGGAGATGAAATCTCTCAAATTCAAGATTGAAAGGCCAAAGGTCGCCTCCCCTCCAGGTAGCATGTCTCGTTGCCATTTGATCATCTGCCACACTTTCATGGTGGGTTAATTTGGCGCCCTCACTCAGACCACTCTCTACATGAGGAGGCAGGTACTAAGCCGTTGAAACCAGAAGGTTGGCAATTCAAATCCTTGCACTGCTGTTGTAACCTCGTGGAAGGTACCTACTTCTCTACATATACAGCAGCGTAAATGTATAAAACATTTTGCAAGTAATGCAAGCAACTGCAAACTAAGGAACTAAATAATAGTAATTACAAAATTTTTTTCCTGAAATCCTTCTGAGCAAGCTACTTAGCTGTAATTTCTTCAGTAAATTTCCGTCTTTTCTGACCACGAGTGCTACTCACTCAGAGACTGCTTTGAAGGGCACATCTGGCCTGAAGTTAAACAAAATGTCCCAAATCCCAAAGAGATTTTCACCTTGCAGGCTGATGTCGCTGGCCCCAGTGGGTGCGGATTCGCTGAGGGCCGAGCTGAAAGGGGCGGGGTCGCCATAGCTGTAATCACTCTGGTAGCGCTGAGAATCGCTGAGAAACTCTGCATTGGGCTGGAAGTTTTGCTCGTACACTGGTTGATCCGGCAGTTCAACCTCTGACTGATTCTGAGGGGCAAACCTTAATCCAACAGCAAAAACAACTGTATGTGAAATAGCAACTATTCAAACAATCAGCTTTAGTTTCTCAACTTTTGTGTTAGTTTACAGTCAAAATATCAAAAATAGAAATAGACATCAAAATAGACACAAAATGAATTCCTAAATTAACAAATGTAACGGGTTACAAATTAAGCTTCTGAATGTGCTGTTAAAGGGTGGTGCGGCTGTATTAGGAGATGTCAACGAGAGTCTTTTTGTGTAAATAAGGTGAGTGACTAAACAGTTAGCCGAGTGTGAAGGTGTGTGTGGAAGCTGCAGTACTGACTGAGGAGGCAGACCACGTTGTCTCTGGCGCAGGGCTTCTCCCAGCGGGGAATTTTCCAGATTCTTGAGCTTCTCCTGGCAGGTCTTCATGTAGGAGATCTTCCCAGCCATGAAACCACACATGCCAGCAACTGTATGCCCGGGAAGTACAGCGCACACACACACACACACACACACACACACACACACACACACACACACACACACACACACACACACACACACA
>JAOYSI010005946.1:0-13192 GCA_025775065.1 Hiodon alosoides | reverse complement strand
AACAAGTGGACAGTTTTGCTGAAGAGACAAGTTGTTCAATTTCAGTAAGCTCAGCAGGAGAGAACTTGTCAAAACAAGTTCTGGATTTTCTTTCCAGATTAAATTGTTAAATATATTTATACATGAAATGTTTATTTTTAAATTTTTTTTACTTATTATTAGTTTCAATGATAGATGAACATTGAGTAGAAATCCTCTGAATCCTTGGCAGAAGGGAGGGCATTGTTATCCCAAACAGATCTCACTTTGGGCAGAGAAGTGGAGAAGGGAAGCACGGTTATCTGTTTTTCCATGTTCCTGGGATGTGCCTCCCTTGACCCCCATCTGGACACCACTGTGGGCAAGAGAAACAGCAAGCTCAAACTGGATTAATTGGACACCACTTTGGAGAGAGAGAGAGAGAGAGAGAGCTCAAACTGGGTTAACTGGACACCACTGTGGGCGAGACAGGGAGA
Organism: Hiodon alosoides; assembly: GCA_025775065.1. Taxonomy (NCBI): domain Eukaryota; kingdom Metazoa; phylum Chordata; class Actinopteri; order Hiodontiformes; family Hiodontidae; genus Hiodon; species Hiodon alosoides. The sequence goes on along the minus strand of JAOYSI010005946.1, from coordinate 12,737 downwards.
GAGCGAGTGAGAGCTCAAACTGGGTTAATGCATAATGGAATGTTATTTTGTCTGGTCTCTGACTCTCAATTCCGTTCAAGCAGTTTTTTTTTATTTTTGGCAAAAACTAAAAACGCATCTATATTGCGTGAGCACCTTATCCTAATAAAATGAAGGAAAGCACCTTACAAGCATAATAAATAAATAAATCTGTGATAAGTGAAAAAGGTCCAAGAGGAGACCACTTCTGCCTATCTGTGTATATTGGTGAGGTTCGTCAGTGATGTTTGTACGTTTCTCTGTGTTTATTGGTGAGGTTCGTCAGTTATGTTTCTCTACAATTCTCTCTGTTTATTGGTGAGGTACGTCAGTGATGTTTCTCTACAATTCTCTGTGTTTATTGGTGAGGTACGTCAGTGATGACTGTACGTTTCTCTGTGTTTATTGGTGAGGTTCGTCAGTTATGTTTCTCTACAATTCTCTCTGTTTATTGGTGAGGTACGTCAGTGATGTTTCTCTACAATTCTCTGTGTTTATTGGTGAGGTTCGTCAGTGATATTTCTCTACAATTCACTGTGTTTATAGCTGGGGCACTCAGTTATGTTTTGCAGTTATCATAAGGGGCAAGAAAGAAGCTTGCTTGACGGACCAGGCCACTTCCTCCAGAATGTGATTGGGGAGAAGAGGGGGGTGGCTCAGAATTGTCAAACTGGATCCTCGAGATTAACGACAGGCTGTTTGGGTTGGGGGAAGTTAGACCATTGTTTTGAAATTCTGAGTAAACTTGGGTAATTCTATTCTTTTATTTAGCAGTTAATTGTATATGAGAATGGTGGCAGTATTAGTGAAGCAGACAGCAAATCAGGTTATTTCCTGTCAGTGCAAATGCTGCAAAACCACCAGTTTTGTATCCCAACAAGCTGATATTATTACTGGTTCTTACTGGGCGTCCGTGTGATTCAGCGATTAATGAGTTGTGAGTTGAAATCATGGGGCTCTGATGGTGTTTGATGGTGTTTGAAAAAATAGGAAAATCAGTTAAGTAACATTTGAATATCTCTATTGTGTCATAATAAATGTCTACCATTGCTCAAGCTCTTTAGTGTTCACATCTCCAATTCGCTGCGTAGTCAGCCAGCTGTGAGATCCCCTCTGAGCGGCTTGGTGAAAAGGTGCTGATGATGGGGGGTCAAAGATAGAAATACCTTGCCTGGATTGGGCCGCTTTACATTACAGGGTCTGCATGTGATTAAAGTGAGCCTCTGGGGTTTCATTTTCCTATCCTGAACTGTGAGAGGATCGGAAACCGGAGTCAGTTAGAAAAACGGGACGCGCAGGGAATAAAGACTGTTTATTTCTGCACTCCGGGAAACAAACTTTTCATCAGGCGCTTGCATTGCTGTGCCGTGTGAGCTGGGTGAGCTAACGCTGGGTAAATAAGAGTTGGAGTGTGAGTAAGGCCGTCTGGGGACTAGGTTTCTCCCCATGCCAGCTTACAGACACATGTAAGATCCGTTCTGAAGAGCCAATGCTGTCAGTCAACGTTTTGGTGCAAGGCTGGCGGGGGAAAAGCTAAGTAATATAAAATATCCCCTCTGTGCAACCGAGTGGGCCGCGTTTTAACTCTCCGGCTTGACGCCCGCTCCAGGCGCTAATTAGTCAGTTTAAATGTCTTAATTTTAATTTGAATGATCAACGATCAGGGTAATTAGAATTAATAAGCCATTTTCCTCTGGTGAAAATGAGATTTCTGGGTCCTATGCCAGGCAATTTGACGTCAAGACACAGCGAGAAAAAACACAATTAAAGCTACCAATGTAGCCGACTGCAATATTAACAGTGAAGTCGCTGAGTTTCCGCAGCGCAGGCTCTGATCCTTGGGCTGCCGGAATAACCGCCCACCAAGTGTCTTTCATGGCCATAATATATATAAAACTACTGCCTCAGAATGCAAAGCACCCATTTAGACCGTAAACACAAAATGTAAACAAATAATGAAAGCCGCTGACCATATTACACAAAGTTTACGGTCAAGTGACGGACTAGCTACTCCTCACCACCCGCTTCGCACACAGGTGTTGCTCCTGTACACATCCTCGCAGAGCTTCCTGAAACTCCACACTGGCCACCTGAATGACGACTTCCAGCTCAAGTTCTTTTGTGAAATTAATTAACAAATCTGATCTTGTCTCCTTGTTCACTGGTTCCATTTGTTCATTTTGCTCACTGTCTGTTGACCGAGTTTATTTAAAAGGAAAAGACATCATGCAATTATGTTTCCTCCATGGAAAAACCGAAATTCTCTTTCTAAACTGAACATCTTGCCAATGTCATTATTAAAAAAATAACACATTGTTAATGTACAGCTTGGAGAGCAGCTTGAATAAATCACCCCATTTATCATTTTATTCTAAAATTGAATTTAGAAAACCAGATGGGAAATTAAAACTACGTTTATTAAAAGCTGCACGTACTACTCTCACATTTTTAGTGCAATGCCAGCCTATAAACCTTTATTCATTATTATTATTATTACTACCATTAATAATGATAGCAATAATTATAATAATGACAATGCAAATGTTGTTGTTTTGTTGTTGGTCTTATTGATAAAGCAACTGGCACAGTGGTGAACGAAATAGATTTTCAGATAAATTTCTTCAGTAAATAATTAGCTGTATAAACATAGAAAGTGTAAAAGTGTAATAGATTAGGGTGCCTATAAGGAAATAATGATATTGAGTTAGGAAATAATTACATTGAATTTCCCTTTTAAAAGAAACCAGTGTCTTAATTGCCAGTGCCTGTATTGTCCTCCCAGGGCAGGATGGAGAAACATGGACAGCTGTATGGACATTGCACCGAAATGCTAGCTGCACGTGCTGCTTGTCTCCACATTCTCCAGTCACATCATTGCTCCACCCACAGTGGGACGCAATGGACCCATGCCACTGAGCATGGTGCAATTGGGGCTTGTTTCTGCCAAAATGAATCACCACTGAGAACAGTCTCTGCCGCTCAAGCCCCTTTACTTTAATAAATATATTAATATTCAGTAAGATTTAATATTTTCTCTTGTTGATATTTCAGTGGACCTGGGTGCAAGTCTGAGATAGCTAAGAATCTTGAGCTGGGGAGACACATAAGGAATACAGAGAATTAATCTCTTCTGTCAATGCTGTGTAAAATGCTGAATCAAATATATTCTGTAAAATGATGAACAAAATACAAATATAAATAACAATATTTTGATATTTACTATAGATTTTTTACCATAACACTTTAAGATGTGAAAGTTTATACCTAACTTTGAAAGTTTATTTCAGAGTCTCCTAGCCTGGCCAATGAAAGCATCTGTAGTTTTCATGTGACACATTTTCACAGCAGAGCCTGATTTCTCTCGCTCTTTCACACTTTTTTTTTTGTCTTTTCTGGGAGTTTTTCTCAAGTACATTAAAAATAACTTTTGTGCAGTTGAGAAGAGGCAGAGCTAAAGCCATCTGCTGCAAAGAACGCACACTTGCTGTCATTGCGAGCACGTGTCTCAGCTCGCCCCGCACAAAACACATCAGCTACCGACCCAGCACTGCTAACATCTAACTGAAGCCACACTCCAGCAGGTATCAGGGGGAGGCTGATTGTGGCTCGCCCTCCCAATTGCTGGAAGGAGCATTCGCCTTCTGTTGCTAGAAACAAGCTCCATGGCAACCGGAAACGTGGGCACGCGCCCCTTGGCAGAAAAAAAAAAGAAAAAAGCGTTGAACAAACCGGGGTCGGTTCAAGCGACATGACTGCTTTACATGGGCTGAGTACCATCATCTCACACAGATTGCCCTACTCTATTGTTGACTGCGGAGATCACCCTCCCTTCCACACCTGTTGCTTCCTTTTATTTAAAAAAAAAAGAAATCTGCTATTAATTAGGCACATCCTTGGTTTGTGCTGAGCGCTTTCCAGAACATATCATGTTTCAGCCAAGAAGCAAGTACGGGTGCTGCCCACAGTCTCTCCAGACAATACGGCTTGCAGATTTTCCGTTTGCAACCCAGAGCATATTGAACGGTAGGTTTTCCTTGAAGGCACCACCGCCAAAGGGCTTTAATTTGAGATCTCAAATCACTGGGCTAACGTTGAGACTGAATGTAGTGCAGCTTGTGAAATGATAGATTTTGTCCAGATATCGCCTTAAACCGTTCCAAGTTTTCCATTAAGTATGTTGTTCTTTTCAGAATGGGACATTTTTCTTGGCATCACGATTCCCGCATGATGAATGACATCTTCTCTTTACACTAAAATTGCAGAGCAGGTCATTATTTTATTTTAATTCTTTCGCAAAAGCTCAATTCTCAAATGCAAAATGCATTAATGTCTCATTAATGGCTTGTGATATTTACTGAATATTTACCCCACAAACTCACGGAAACTGAGACTCCCACAGATACATTAAATAAAACACTTTAATAATCCTGGAGGAGGCTCTGAACAATGACTTACATCTGAGACCTCAACATACTTTTCCATGTAATATTACCAAAACACAGTTGCACCTGTTCAAATCATAACCACAGTTTTGAATTGCAATTAATGACCGGTTAAGGATTTAAAAAATGTTTTCGTTGTTGCCAGGTGGGATTAGAGGGAGTTGTTTGTTTAGTGGTAAAACCATGGGATGGGATGTTTTTGGATACCTGTTCATGCAGGTTAAAGTGGAAAGGGTAGATAATGTAAAAAAAGTCTGGCAAGGATGGACTGCCAATCAAATAAAAACGGTTATTAATTCAGAAGAGGTAAGATGTTGCACTCATTTAAATGGTAACTTAAGTTAACACAAATTTCAATTTTATTTCAATGAACATTATAGTAACATACATTGCTGGACTCATTGGTTTAATGTGTATATATTAACATACAGTTGTAATCAAAATTATTCAACCCCCATTGCAAATCAGGTTTATTGTCAAAATTTACAGAATTTCAGCTGTTTGGAATGAACAAAAAAAAACAAAAGCAATTGAAATACCTCAACACAACGAATGCTTCAAGTGGTTTCCCCAAATTCAACAGAAAATGCAACTTATAGTGACTTCTCTAGTCTCAAAATTATTCAACACCTTCATGGCAAACATCTCTAGTTCTTAGTAGAGCCCCCTTTTGCTGTTATGACCTGCTGCAAACGAGATGCATAGCCAGATACCAGCTTCTGGCAGCGTTCCTGAGGAATCTTAGCCCATTCCTCATGAGCAATGGCCTCCAGTTAAGTAATATAATTGGGTTTGCGTGCTGCAACTATCTTCTTCAAATCCCACCAGAGATTTTCCATGGGGTTCAAGTCAGGTGACTGTGATGGCAACTGTAGAATCTTCTTTAGGACTTCTTCTGCAACCAAGCCTTGGTGGAATTTGAGGTATGCTTGGGATCATTGTCCTGTTGGAAGGTCCAATGACGCCCAAGCTTCAGCTTCCTCACAGATGGCATGACGTTTTCTCCTATGATTTCCTGATACTTCAATGAATCCATCTTGCCTTTCCACACGCTGCAGGTTTCCAGTGCCAGAGGATGCAAAGCAGCCCCAGAGCTTCACCGAGCCACCACCATGCTTGACTGTGGGCAGAGTGTTCTTTTCATCTTATGCTTCATTCTTATTACTCCAGACATACCGCTGATCCATCGTGCCAAAAAGTTCCAGTTTTGTTTCATCGCTCCACAGAACAGAATCCCAAAACTTATGTGGCTTATTTATATGATTTTGAGCATATTGGAGCTGACTTTTCTTGTGCTTTTGGGTCAGTAGTGGTGTACGTCCTGGAGTTCTGGCATCTTCGTTTTAGTACGCGCCTTACTGTGCTCACTGAAACCACAGTGCCTGTTGCCACCAAGTCTTGCTGCAGGTCTTTTGCAGTCACTCAAGGGTTTTTCACAACCTGCCTTCTCAGAAATCTGGTTGCAGCCGTTGATAGCTTCCTTTTTCTGCCCCTTCCAGGTAGTGTAACCACTGTTCCCTTAACTTTGAACTTGCAAACTATGCTTCCAACAGTGTCTCTAGGAACATTCAGTGCCTTCGCTATCTTTTTGTATCCTGTTCCTTATTTGTGAAGAGCGATGATCTCTTCTTTTAACTTTTTGGACCATTCTTTTGACTTAGCTATATTTCTATTTTATGCATTCAGTCACTGACACACCGTGACACTAAACAAACCCCTAGCCAGTTCAGGTACTTCATGTGTTCCAGCTCACGCACACCTGTTGCAACTAATGAAGCCCTTGATTAGTTGCATCAGGTGTGCTTGAGACAACACTTGTTTTGCATATTTGTGCTGTTTTGAGGGATTCTATTCAAAGGTTGAATAATTTTGAGACTGGAGAAGTCATTATAAGTTGCATTTTGAGTGGGAAAACCACTTGAAGCATTCATTGTGTTGAGCTATTTTAATTGCTTTTGTTTGGTTTGTTCATTGCAAACAGCTGAAAAATTGTAAATTTTGACAATAAACCTGATTTGCAATGGGGGTTAAATAATTTTGATTTTGAAACTGTACATATTCACACTTACTGTCTGAGGTTTTACACACCCTTTCTGTATATCCTCTTTGACTGCTTACATAACCTCTTTTGAAGAAGAAAACTTTCCCAATGTTTGCTGACTGCCTATTTACTGACTGAATGTTTACTAACTGCGTGTCAAGGGCGCTGTGTGTTCACTGACTATGTGTTTTATTACAAGGCATTTTTAATGATTGGATGTCTTCCTTCCTATTTAGCAACTACATATTATACACACAACACCCCCAACCCACACATACACACACATACAGATCCACACATACACACAACACACCCCACCCCACACACACACACACACACACACACACACACACACACACACACACACACACACACACACACACACACACACACACACATACAAACACTATGTCTCTTAATGAAACATTATTGTTTTGTCTCACAGTTTGAGTATCAGAGTTTGTATCTCGATGAAACAGCATTGTCTGTACATGGCAAGAGTGGCCCTCTCTAACATTAATCTTCATGGAACTTCATGGCTACCAGCAAACTGAGGGTGCTCTTGGACAAACCATTTCTCAGCTCCCTGTGAGGCTTGGAGGTGTAAAAATAATTAGACAAGATATACACTGCATGTTTACTGACTGCAGGTTGTCTGCACTGCAAGTTTACTGATGGCATGTCATCTGCATTGCATGTCGTCTACACTGCATGTCATCTGCACTACCAGTATGCTGACTGCATGTTGTCTGCACTACCTGTATGGTGACAGTATGTTGTCTGCACTGCAGGTCATCTGAACTGCGTGTATACTGACTGCATGTCTTCTGCACTGCATGTCATCTGCACTGTATGTAGTCTGCACAGCTGGATTATGGACTGCATGTTATCTGCACTGCATGTTTACTGGCTGTATGTTGTCTGCACTGCATGTTTACAGGCTGCCTGTTTATTGACTGAATGTTTACTAACACTGCGTGTTCACTGACTACATGTTTTGTAACTGCTTGTTAACCGCATGGCATTCTTGATGTTTGGATGTCTTTTTTTTCACCTTGCAAGCAACCACATATTATACATACACACACTTACCCACACACATACACACGACACACATGCATATACACACACCCTTTCCCTAATGAAACATAACAGTTTGAGTGTCGGAGATTATTTCTGAGTTCCATGTGATAAGACAGCCTAGCTCTCATATCAGCTAAGATCGAATGCAGAATGACAGGGGTAGTGTTTTCATAGCCAAATACAAATTAATATTATTAATAAATAACAAACATACATCAATACTTAATTTTACATGCAATTGATTTTACGACTGGAAACATTAAATAAGGTATTTTGGCTGTTTTAACTAGATTGCTGATCATACATGATTTATGTTCATTTATCTAATTTCATAATGGAGCCAGAAATCCTATTAATCCTGGCTACAGCCCCTTATAATGTTTGTGGTAATATCTATCTTTTCCCCTGTGTGACCATCCCCACCAGACGGGATCACAGTTTCTAAAAGACTTGTTAACACTAACAGAAAATCAACGAGTAAAAGCATTCTCTGAATTACATATTTAACTTGCTGGTGTTCTTATCAGTTGTTTAAAACCCTTATACGTTGTTTAACAAATTTCTATGGCTTTATATGTACAGGGGCAATCAATACACAGCCTTAAAGGCACCACAACAATGCTACCGTGAAAGATCTTTCTGGTGCAAAGTCTCATACTTCTACCTCATCAACAATAATAATAATAATAATAATAATAATAATAATAATAATAATAATAATAATAATCAGTTATCCATTGTGGTGTCCTCTATTTGTTTTTACCTTTCGGCAAGGTACTGTCAGTTTGATAACCACAGGGTACCATCCTCACCAGGATGCAATCATGCTCCTTATTGATTGAACTTCCTTCAAGCTGTTTTCTATAATGTTTTACCCTGCAACTCATCTAATCAGCTGCACTCTATCCGTTTGCGAGTGTGAAATGACTCACAAATGAAGCTGGCGGAAACACAGCTGAGGAACACACAGAGCTGTGGAGCCCACAGAGAGGCGTGCCCACATCGCCGCACGTCCAAGTGACCCAGAAATTCCCTTTCTATGAAGTTTTAAATGTCCTCCCCCCCACCCCAGGAGACTCTATCGCCGTTAATTATCTTATCTCTTAATCCCGCTAATTAACTTCCAAGGACACCTTTTTGCGCCTTTCCCAGTCCGCTCTGGCAGGAGTGCTGGCAGTAGTAATGGACGTGTAATTGACTGTGTCTCAGAGTGCTCGCTCTGTCGGCCCTCCCTCAGCACGAACAGACGCGACCGGCAGATTTACTACAATACTCTTCCCGCTACCGCACAGCTTCAGGGAAAAGAAATCAGGCGCAGTATCAAACCATGTTTAAATGGGAAATTTGGTGAAGAGAAACTGATTTAATTTTTTTAGAGCTGGTAAATCAGGAGTTATTAATGTGTAGTTAGTCAATCATTTGTCTGATAGAATTGGTCACATGATCTCAATCCGTAACAAAAAACAAGTGGTACTGATTAGAATTCATGCTTGTTTATAGTTAATATTCCTTGAAGAAATCAAGTTAATATTTTGGTTTTGTTTATTATTCCATTTATTATAGTAACTTTCCTTTGGAGAGACTGTTTCTTAGGGTTTAGGTGACATAAATAAAAGTGTTGTTGTGTGCATACTTGCTGCTGGCTACCTTGCTCCGAGGGTCGTATCAGTACGATTATCATATTCTCCCTGGCATATCTGCTTTGTTTCAGCTCCGTACAGAGAGAATCAAATTGATTTTACCTTATTTATTTATTTTATCTTGGCACAGTCTAATTCAATCAAAGTGTAATTTCCTTTTCTTTATCTTCCCCTCACACAGACTGCTCTAATCGTTTACCTCAGTCGGTGTCAATTATTCACTCCAGATCCAGAAAAGACATTTTTTTTATTTCCTTTTTGTACTTCGCATTGATTTTGTTCTGTTTGGTTGGCACTCCCTGAAGCCGTTATTTTTATTATAATCTAATGGAAGGGTTCACGGTTCACAATGGACGGACCGATTACAGTGAGGAGCTCCCTTCTGACGATTTGAGGCGCTGCCTTCTCCCGACTTATACGACGCTGTGATTGCCCCCACCACCCATCTATCCCCATAAAACATTAATAGTGTTGAGTGAAAACCCAGTCAGGCCTCAGTTGGGAGAATTTGCTTTCCTCCAACCTCCAACCTGTCTTTTTTTTAGGGTGGAAGTGTCTCCCCTCAGTCGTAACACCACCTATGTGAAATAGATGTGAATATATCTCCCAGTTGCAATAAAGGGGCTGAAAAAAGGCACAATGTCTTAATTCAATAAGAATCAGCAGGGAACTTAGGGAACAGTTATTTTCCCTGTTCAACTGCACATTCCAACCTTATTGGCTACATTTTAGACATGGATATAATTAAAGTGCAGAACATGCCCCATTCTGATGTGAAACCATCTCAATTAAAAAACGGAAGAAAACAATTAATAAAATATAAATAAACTAACTGGACATCTTCCCCTCACAGCTGTGAGTCCGTTTACTGACGTTTAGATTTATGCACCCAGTCTGCTTTACTGTATTGTATCTCCATCTGGCCTGCAGAACAAGATGGGGAAGTCTCACAGTAAGTACCTCACTGATCAGGACCACAGGACAGAAACACTCAACAGAAAAACGCACAATGTGACACAGACACACGCCACAGAAACAAACTTTGTTTCATATACAGTGAAGCGCCACAGAAACATCCAACGTGGCACTGGCACAAATGGCGTGGCGTAAACATGCACCATATAAACAGACGTGTGTGTGTGTGTGTGTGTGTGTGTGTGCGTGTGTGAGACTGATACATATCAAAAGAAACGCACAACACACAATTATAAAAACATGCGACTTGACAGAGAACAAACAATGCAGCTCACACGCAAATGCCACAGAAACACACAACATGGAGCAGACGCACAGCACAGGAACACACATGTGGGTCAAGCACCACAGAAACATACACAACAGATGCACACAATGTGAATAAGAAACAAACATGCGCTGTGCAATGGACCTACATGCTCTTTTCTCAGAATAACAGCAATCAAACTCTGTAAATATTTCACTGAAAAACTAACAGTGGTTAGTTTAACCGTATAGCTTGCCTGTTTATTGTGAATACAGATCTAAAAACAGGAAAAACCGTAACTTAATGAGTTAAGGTCCTGTGTGTGAATCGTCTGGAGGAATGAAAACCATCACTTACCTCCTGCTCTCTTTGTCTAGCCAGATCAGTAGCTGGCTATCTCCTCCACCGAGCTGTGGCTTTCTGCACACCTGCTCACCTTCTTCTCTTCTGTTTCCTGCTCAGAGTGAACGGCCTGGACTCGTGCCCAGGGAGTCTGGGGCTCAGCTCCTCCACCGCCCCCCGCAGGTCTGTCTGAGTGGTGCCTAGGTTACTGCCAGTCACAGCTCCTGGCAAAACGGCTCTACTTCTACCCCTTCCTTGTGCGGGTGTTGTCCACGTGCTTTCACCGCAAAGTGCTGCACATACAGGAAGTTTGATTTGGACCTGGCGGGGGGTGCCTTTTCTCCATTCAAACCCCATGGGTTACTCACAACATGTCACGTGACCACGGGTGCCTGGGCCGAGCAAAGAGAGAGGGAGATGGAGAGTGGGTACGAAAAGCCCCTTGGCGATGAACAGGCTCTGTCAACAAAGGTGATGAGAGACTCTTCAGGGGCCCACAACGGGGCCTGCTAGGTCCATCTCTTGGACGATGGGGTGATTTTATTTCCTGCGACGTTAAAAGTGCCCAGTTGCCATGGAAACAAAGCAAGCTGGTAATTTGTCATCTGCACAGAGCTCCCATGGTAAAACTTAACAGTCCGACTGCCACTGGGTACAAAAGGCCAGTGGACCTTGAGTAAACCAAACGTGCAAAGACAAAGACCAGTCTGCTTTCTTGTATGGAACTGTCCGTTTTACAGTTTGTTTTAAAACTGAGCTTATTCAAACAGCTTACACTGCTTGCTAGCTTTTTTGTGTAGGATGTCTTTAGAAATAAAATCATAATTTTGTTAAATATAATCATCGGCTACACATACATTTTCAACAGGTCTGTCTGCAAAACCAGCACACTGGAGTCAGCTGTAGTCTCTGACAATCAGTTAATGCCCCTGAGTGTCACTTTTTGGATCATGGGAAAAGAATGTTGCCAGTTCTTTTCATTCCTGATCATGAGGGCTAACTGGAGGAGCTTGGGTGAGTGCCAGGGGTCTTCGGTGGAGTAACATTGGGTCTGGGACATGGAACGGGGGGCGGGTGAGAAGTGTAGGGAGCAGCAAAGACAAACAACAGACAGGACGTACCGCCCCCTCCAACCCCCGGCCCACAATGTTCCGACATGAAAGGCAGTGAGGATAAAAAGCAATGTCAGGAAACAAAAGCAATGATATCAGGTTCCCTCCCCACTTTCTGAATGAAGGCTTTTATTCCATTATTTACCCCAGAATTGTCTCTAACCCAAAGCTTCATATACAGGACTTTGACGCGGGCCTCCACTCTTGGCCGGACACCGCACAAAGACTTTGAGGAGAAGCGCACACAGGACGTTCCGACCTGACACCAGCAGTGTCCGTCTCCAGAGGAGAGCAAGCAAAGGGCGAGTGGCAGGGCCGCAGGTGATGTACACTGCTCAGATCATCGTGCCTTCCGAGGTCCGATCGATTATTCATGAAAGACAGAACTGAGCGAAAAGCAGCAGGAAAATTGGAAGGGTTTTCTTCTTAGCGCTCTCAGAAGGATGAATGACCATGCAGCCACATACAGAGAGGGAAAGAAAAAGGGGACCGTGTCTGAGGTGCCTATGCCCCATTATGTTCAGTTTTATCCGATTACAACCAGAGGTATCCAATTACATGTAGTAGTAAACCGTGGCCATGTCAAAAGGGGGTAAACCATCATATCAACTGACAGACAACTAGCTATAGAGGGGTAACAGGAACATTTAAACAATAGCAGTGATGTTTTGAACATGAATGTGGAGGACCAAAGTACTAAAAATGAAATAGATATATCAAATATTAAATAATGAAATATGTGATTTATTATTATATGATTTTTTTAAATGATTCAAGAATAAGTGCTTCTTCTTATAAAAACAATGTTACCATATTACATTACATCACAATAATACA
>JAOYSI010005945.1:0-13195 GCA_025775065.1 Hiodon alosoides | reverse complement strand
TGTATACAGATTAATCGTGGTCCTGTATCGTGGTCCTGTAGTATATTGCACTATTTAATGAATACATTAAACATTATTTGTGTGCAGTTGATCACACTGAAAAACATTATCCTCCCGTGCACAGCGTCACCAGCCTCTGTGAACTTTAAAGGCTAATTATATTCGTTTTCAGCTTTTAGTAATTTTATTGTTATATTTTTAGGGGAAATTGTACTTGATGGTCTGTTATTTAAAAAGAAAAAAGGTACTACCCTGCAAATGTTCAATATTTTTATGTATAAAACATCACTTCCATAACTAAATGAAAGTCATTACAGTGATACACTGTTACAAGTCCCAGGCTATGTAAATTGTAAATTAACTATTTTGCTTTTACTTTAAGTTTTTTTAGTTGATTTTGAGCAAATCTCTATAATAATTGCAGTACTTGCACTGTTCCTGTTGATGGGCAGAGGGTAGACTCCTCAGTGTTATTATACTGCTCTGCTCAGAGAAGAAATATAAATTATTGGCAAATGAATTCATCATTTGACCTCTTGCCATCCTTGATTTGTCATTGATTGCTTATTAAAATATAATTGCTAATGAATGACCAAAAATATCACAACCTGCACAATGCAGTATATTTCACCTAAAAATTATAACCGACACAAGGACTAAGGAAGATGTTGAACTAATAAAGCTTTTTTTTTTTTTTTTATAATTCTTTGTGCCATGGTTTCCTTCAAGCTCAGTGAAAAATACTAAAATCACAACATATGGTTGCTTGAAACAACAAATATTGCTGAGTTGTAACTCATTTTTGATGAAATAAGGAACTGCCTTATTTGAACAAATGCTGGAAGGAGGGGTGGAAGGAGGCTTGTGTGAAGGATTCTGTCAGTCCAACAGTTCCAATTACTGCACTATGTGCATACTGTTACCAATTGCATGGAGTGCAGTGGCAGCAAATAACAGAGAAGAAGTACTAATTGGGAAGGAAATTAATTAAGAGGTAATGTGACATCAGCTATATAGCAATGAAAATATTTTTGCAGCTGCTCCTATGCCAGATAAATACATTCTTCATATTTAAAGGTGAAGATTATGGATTTCCGTATTATGGAAATGTTTTTCAGTCAGAGCCATGATAATTTAACATCTCACAAACACCTATTACATATCTAAAGGTATCAAGGGATTGAATGAGACAATCTGCTGACCACATACTGTTGTCTATTCTTTCTATGTTATGCATTTATTATTAAATTATTATATTTACAATTTTCCCCTGATGTTGATTGAAAGGGGAGCAAAGATTGTGTGACATAGCTGTCAAGGCTTGAACAGCGCTCTCTGTTCAACATCACTCATTGTTTGAGTTTGAATGGAAAGGCGTAAAATCAATAAGACAAATCCTTAAACCACCTCAGAGCTTTTTGGATTGGATTAGAGGTTTTTGTGTAATTTGAGGCCCAACAGCACTATTCTTCTCAAAGAATGTGAACAAAGAACAGAAAAACTGTATTTGCGTAAATCCATTCTTTATTTCCATGGTATTATATCAATAGCAAATTTGATGATTTTCAATGATTCAGAAACACAGTTCAATTAGGGATATGTGCCAAAATTTTTTACAGAAATCATAGGGCAGGAAAACGATCATGCATATTGTCCGCTTTCATAGTCACTGGGTAACAAAAGAAGAGTGTATCTACAATCTCCCTTTTCCTCGCTAATGAAGAATTACCTTCTGAGATTAACTATCCTATTGTTAGAGACTGCAGCCCTTCCATTTTTTTACTCCCAAGAGTTGCAATTCTGACGCCCCAGGACACATTATAAAGTCTACCTATAACTTCCTAACATCTACATATAATTTCTTCATGGCTTTATTTTTGTACATCAAATATGATAAGCATGCTCCCCAGCTGTTTGCCAGCTTTCAGGTTCAGGTTTTAAAACAGATTTTAGTTATGTTAGCCTGGGACATCCCTTTTCCGGTAACCAGTGTTTCTCACAGTCTTGCAGTTATCAAATATACATGTGATAAACCTACAGTGCTTGATCCCCCCCACCCTTATTTGAACAGCCAAATTGGTTCTCAGTCTGAATGCATTTCCTGCCACCAGGTCACCCAGAATATTAGAGGATGGGACCAAGCAAGCATCTCTGTCAGCTACTTAGTGTTATACACTCCCTTTCTTTATCTCTAACCTTCCTGCATGCATTCACCTGTAACCTGGTGATGCACCAATGGCTCTTCTGGTGCTGCCACCTGCTTTAGCAATCAGCTGTAGACATATCTGTATCCCTTTGCCAATTGCCTTTTCACTGCTCAAATTGCTTGCTTCTGTCTCTTGTTTTATTTATTTATTTTTCCGTCGGGGAATGGACTGTTTATTAGTAACCTTTGCATTCTTTATCGTTTCCTCCATTTAAATTGTAGTTTTTGTACTCTGTTCCTTTAACACATGTCCTCATCTTTTGTCATTTAAACACATGACTAAATCCCATAAAATCCTCCTTTTTATTGATTGGTGATATCTTTTGCACAGCATTGTGCATTGTTGGAGCCCTTACCCAAGTCAAAAATAGCACTCAGAACATCAATCCTACCAGGAATTTTCATTGCCATAACCATGTCGGCTTGTCTGCCTCTTTCACCCTAAAATTAGATATTTTTTCTGAGGTAAAGAAAATTATTTATCTTATGGAATGACCAAATAACTTTCTGCATCTTCATTTGCCGTTACCTTAACTCTCCACAGCTGGCAACCATGACGGCACTCACCAAGAGAGTATTGTGTTAATTACTGAATTTATATCTGTATTTAATCGATTAATAGTGTTCGGCCAAAAAGACTAGCCGAGCGATTCTGTAAAATTTTCTTTCACAGCCGCTGATTGAATTTTACCTCCACTAGCTATGATTGCATTGACCTTAAACTCTGTGTCCTTCGCAGATTTTGAGAGATTCCTTTCACCAGAAGCCGAGAGTGTTCTTAAACATACAGTTTTGTAGCAGAGAAAAATCAATAAAGTAGTTTCCCTTGCAATCTTTATATTTTTAAAACATCGATAATTATTTACAGAGTGCTTCTTTTTCTTCTTCCGGCAGCCATTCTAAATCTGCTTTTGGCCAACTTTACCCAGCCCACTCTCGCGCCCTGGTCTGCACTGCCCTTAGAAATGATAGATTTAGGGAATAGTTTTGATAAAAATTGCTGTATATTTCAATTTTAGCCCCAATTGATTCGTCTAAAAATTTCATGTCTTTCCTGCTTAAAATAGTTGCAGAATTGTCAGGACCTAATAGCTGCATCAGTGACATCCGTGACTGACCTCTATTATTTAACCTTGACATTTCCCCCCCACTACGTTGACATTAACTGTATCTGGATCAGCAATATGGTGATCCTAGTAACATAACAGAGCTGATAAGGTGCTTAACAAATCCTTTTGACTTGAAATGCTCATTTATTTTTGAAAGATGCACTTTGTACTAAATCCACTTTTATTTAGGAAAATAAACCCACTGCCTTTTAGTATCCTCTTGATCTGAGGTGATAAATAATTTATGTTCAGTAAGCCTGTTTGCGGTAAGCCTGTATTTTTTCTTTTTCTTTGTATCTCTCTTTATTTGCTCAGATATGATAAATTATTTTCTGAATTTTCTCGCATTGAATTTGATCAGATATTTTTGTGGGTAGCAGTAGTTATAGAGGGAATCTAATGAATAAATTTAAAGCAAAGTTTGGTGCTTTTTTTATTTGTTTGGTGTGCAAGTTCAGGTGTGAAAAGGTTATTGCAAAACCTCATCTAAGGTCTGTGTCCACCTTCAGACAAGAGGAATTCATGGGGAACCACTGCTCACTAATTAAAGTGCACATTTTTGTCTTAAGTTTGCCAAAAAGCAAATTACCCTTAAGAGTTCTAGAACAATTTTCTATGGATGGATGGGTTAAAAGTGGAACTCTTTGGCTTGGGGCAGGTTTTGTCAGGCAAAAACCAAACACTACAAAAGTTTGAAGAACAGTACATTGTAAGTTTTGGACTGGCATAGTAGAAGACTTAAACCCCATTAAGATGTGGCAGGACCTTAAATGACCAGAGTTGGCCAGAGTTCCTCTACCGTGCTGCAGGAAAACAATCAATAACTACACAAATTATTTGGTTGCAGTTAATGCTGCCATCGGCTGCGTAACCTGTAATTGGGGAAAGGGGAAAATTCAATTTTCTCATGGAGGCTTTGGGTGTTGCATTTCATCTATAATTGAATTTTGTATTTAATAAATAAATTGAATAAGTATTACAATTTTGTGTTATTTGTTCTCTTAGGTTCCCTTGTATGTACTATTAGGTTTTGGTTTCATTTAGTGTCAAATTATGCAAAAATGCTGAAAATCAGACAGGGGAAAAATACCTACGGTACTGCGCATTGCATTAAGTCGAGCAATAACGGGAAGATGGAAAATAAAAAGGATAGGACACTACTGCTTGCTGCATCTCCATCTGGAAACTCTGCGGCCACAGAGCTTAACAAACCTGATTTGTTCATCTATGCAGACATTGTTGGCACCAAAACCTGCCATATAATTAACAGCTGCGATCACAGCCTTCACAAAAACATGGCTCCACTGCTCAGAAAATCTCAGCCTGTTGTGTGCATTGCGTGTATGGCTTCAGTGAAAGATATCCGTACGCAGCACAGTACTTACATTATCTCACAACTAACTTCATGCCCCTGATAATGGGGAGCAGCGTTGTTCACGGGTTCTATTTAACATGTTACTTATCTTACCTGAGAACTACTTCATTAAAGTTTCTGGAAACAGATGAGCAACTGTTGAGCAAGCAGCCCTGTGGATGGATAAAGAATCAATGGTCTGAGTCCCCATTGCAGGCAATACTTTCAACATAACTGATCAATTAGGGGAAAAAATAATGAGGTTGTTTGAAATTCATCAGCCTTGCAAACATGGTGCCTGTTATTAAATATTTTTTAACAGCCTTGGTTGGTTGCGTTTTAAATCTTGTCTATGGCATTTTATATGACCAGCTTCAGTTTATCTCTGCACAGTAGTACTTGTTGTTATTAATATTTGATTCATTTTAGTTGGTACTGTAAATTCAGTCATATAAAAATAAGTGTATATTTGACATTTTTGCTTAATTTCCTGAATACCTTTTTGATTGGAGTGGACACACCTGATACTAATATTGTTAAAAACTCATTAGAAGAGGCACATTTAAAAATGAATGATCTTAAATAATTGTACATGACCATATCTCATGCAATGGTATCATAAGCATTTTTAAACATTGTCCCATGAGTCTTACTGCTGAATTCTTCCTACTACACTTGAATGATGTCCTTACACTTGCTCCTGAGGCAGTTGGCCCTTGGCCAGAGTAGACTTGACAACCGTGAAGCCTGTGATATATTTTGAGTCAGAGACATAATACCGAAATTCCAAAATGAGGATACAATAAAGCACCGCTAAATGTGCATTCTTAGTTTATTTCAAATGACCTGAAATAAAACAAAACATTTCCTTCTATTTGTTTTGTGTTACTAATATTTATAACACTGGATGATGATGAGGGGAAACTGCAGTGTGCTATGTAAATAATTTAATACAGACTGTAACCTTTGCTTATATTTAATTTAAAGGTATTTATTTCTTTTCAAGGTATTCAATAATTTTTGGAGCATTTCATATTTGTGTGTTAGAACATTTCATATGTGTGTGAGAGCGTTTCATATGTGTGTGTGAGAGAATTTCAGATGTGTGTGTTAGAACATTTCATATGTGTGTGTGACAGCATTTCGTATGTGTGCGTGAGAGCATTTTGTATGTGTGTGTGTGAGAGCATTTCAATGTGTGTGTATGAGAGCATTTCATATGTGTGTGTGTGTGTGAGAGCATATCATATGTGTTTGTGAGAGCCAAGTTTGAAATGAAGCCCCAGGTGGCCTAAATTGCCCTAAAGACCAGATTAAGAGTTTCAAACTTTACTCTTGAGACAAAGTGGAATTGAACGGACGTGTTGAAAAAAAAATATATATATATATGTAATGTAAATGACCAATGTCAATTTAAGGCAGGGTTTAGTTATTTCCGACAAGGTTGTGAAGCAAGGTTATGTCCTTATTTCATGACGCATTGGCATTGGCATGACAACCAGGTGGTTTTAAGTCATTCTCAGCATCAGCTTTTCAGACTAATTCCTTTGGAAGTGCTTTTTCAGTTCATATGAATGTTTTCACTCCATACAATGCCGTCTTGCCATTTAAGACAGATAAGTCCATAAGAGCTGTGCTGGCGGGCCATTTCTGTTGCTGTGATTGTAACGTTGCTGTAAAATTCTTGTTGAATGTGCAAATGTAAAAACATAAACATAAACATAAAAACCCTCAGATTCAAAACAAATTGATTATTGGTCTTGATTATTCAGTATTAAGTAAGCTTTTTTTCCATACAATTTAGTTTTCAAAATGATTACGTTTTGCACTTATTCCAGACATTGGTGCAGAATTAAAAGCCTGACAGTACACCACATATAACACTGCATCTTTGCGGATGATTTATGGTATCATTCATTCACAATACTTTGACTGTTTAACCTTTGCTCAGATGGGCTTATTTTAATGGGTTATAAAAACATATTTGGATTGCGTGTCATCAGTAGAACTACCCTATCCGCTTTGTTTGTTAAAGAGCTCTGTTACCCTCTCCTTCTCGTTGATATAATTTAATGTCTTTGTTAAAGCTGATTGAATCGTAAGCAAATGTTACATTGTCTATTGATCCAGAAAAACAGCTAAATATTTCCATAATTGTCAATCATGCAGGATTGCTTTCCTGAAGCTGTCAGATGCTATTACATATGATTCCTCATGGTTTGAAATCGTTGTGACTTGAAAATGGAATGGAAAATTCCAGATTATTATTATTATTATTAGTAGTAGTTTATTATTCTTGTTCACTTATACGAACCTTCGACTAATCGGCTTGTTTGAATAGACCGTCGGTGATTAGCTGTGAAAGTTATTTAGGTGATTATTTGAACTTATTTGCCTATTTATTGCTACTGATTAATATTAATAGTAAAACATTATGTGCAAGTCTACTGCCACAGACTGTAAGAGCATTTTTATATACAGATATATAACAGGTAGATATGAAGTTTCCAAGCACAGGCCTCTCCCTCTTAAGAGTCTCAGTATTTTCCTAATTACGATGTAGAACCTACATCCTTCAGTCATTAGTCTGGTTACCGGCCATTATCACCTACTTTCCTTTCTGGTTATATCCTGGCTATATTGGGATAAGACATTCACCGTTTGTCTGGAATGTTGTTAATAGTTATTAATTGCAAATAATCTCTTGTGGTTTTCCTTGTAGTATTTGTATGTGTGAAATTTCTAGGTTATTGGTCTAATGAATAATTGTAATGAAGATAAACAGAAAAAAATAAATTTAAAATGACTGTTTTAAAATTTAGCCACTTAAAATGTTTTCCTGTCACTGAGATTTTGCTAATATTTAATCAGTTGAGTTCCGTTCCGTTTAATAAACACTTTACACCTGAAAAAAAAAGTCAAAAATTCTGAAATTCTGTGTGTCGTTCTTGTTAAATAGTTTTAACCTGCATGTGGCATAGCATTCTTCTGTCAACATGACTATCTCTTTTTCAATTGAAATAACAGAAAGTCAGGCAGTGTTTCTATGACAACACTTCCCCCACATACTTGGGAAAAAAAAACAAAAAGATGCTGTGCAATCTTCTGTGTAATATGGTCTTATGAAAAGATTTGGTACATCAACAAGACACAGTTTGAAATTTTTATATAAAAGGCATAACTCAGAAGGTCCCTTGTGCCTATTGAAGGCACAGATTTTTGAATCCCCAGTTACAAGCTGAATCGTATTCACTCAGTATTAGCTGGTTAAATACATTCTATGTATGTGCTTGCATTGCATGACAACGTTGGATACATTTTATGTTCCAGTTCTCAGACGATTGAGGCTAAACTAGATTTTCTCCGTTTTCCCTTACCAAGCGGTGCAGTTACTGTGAATGAAAATAACAAATTTGTTCACTCATTTGTTCGCTCACAGCTTGTCCAATTCAGTGTCACGGCGCACCAGAGTTCAATGATCAATAACTTTACCGTGTAAACATATCATACACACACATATGAAATGAAATTAGGGACTTTGCTGGTCTACATTGAATTGTTAAAGCTACATCAGCTTTTACAGACAAATATCACTAACTGTGGATTATTTTAATAATTTATTGCACAAAATATTACACAACATTTTTGCATTTGGAATGCACAGGAAATCATTTCTGTTTACAAATTGTGGCATGTTGTTCTCAATGGGAAATTATAGAATCATCACAAAAAGAGAAAAATTACAGCTTTTCTTTTGAGTGCCAGAAAATTGCACTGAATGAAAACAAACCGGGACAATTTACATTTAGAAGCAGGCGATGTGAGCAGGTATTTGTGGACAAATAAAAAATTGCTGGTTGATTCATTAATCATAAACTGTGTTCTGGAGCAGACTGAACGTGCTATCAGCTGTTTTGTCCACGCTCACTGGCTCAATCTGTTTGTATTATATTTTCAAAGAGGAATCTGCTTTCATGCAAATTACAGCCATCTCTTTGATCAGTAATCATGCCAGAAGTTAAAGTGTCAATATTCCCCGCTGTCGAACTAACTGGAGACTGTCCATTAGGCACCTTATAGGCGTCCTCCAGGCACACCAATGCAAACTCCCACCTCTTGGTTTGCTCTCTCTAGATTCTGGCATGTCACTGGTTAATGGACTCCCTCGCATCATGACTCATCTTACAGAAATCATGAGCTTCGAGGACCTAAGGTGCATGTCACAAAGCTTCTGTTGAATATCTGCAATCAATGAGAGCTGCTTGCAGAAGGTACAGATGACCTGACATGAACCCCACAGCATCTGCCTACTTTTGAGATGACAAGGTTTAACTTGAACTGAATGCAGAGCACTTCATATGAGTCATACCAACGTTTTGCATAGTGCCAATTTTTAATAAAGAGAAACCTTGTGGATGAATTAATGAAGGAATACAAATGAAGCAATGATGTTTGCAGAAGTTGAGTGATGCACCTGTATAAACCACCTTAGAGACAAATTAAGGTTTATAATTATGCTTAAATATTTGATAGTTATGAAAAATAAGTAACACTCTATTTATAAGTTAAAGGGTGGGCAATTCCAGTTCTCGAGGACTAATTCAGGTCATTATTTAGATAGGTCTTCTCACCTTCCTCAGTTGTCACTAGGTGCAAGATGAAAAAAGACCCGAGACTCTGACCTTTGAGGACTGGAATTGTCCACCCCAATATATCACACCGAATAGCAATTTGTTACTTTAATGTAGATGGCCAATTAACAGTTTTTTTTCCCCATTTTGATTACATGGCATTGGGCACCAGTGGAATTTCCACCTCAGCATGGATGTAGCCAACAGAACTACAGTGAATCTTTCTGTGGATGTTTTCAGTAAAACCACTACCAATAAGATCCTCCTTTCCCTAACTCTTTCCACCCTGGCCGTGATGACCACCATTATCAACTCTATTGTCATCACAGCAATCATCGTTACCCGCAAACTGCATCACCCAGCCAACTATCTTATCTGCTCTCTGGCTGTCACCGACCTCCTAGTGGCTATCCTAGTGATGCCCTTTAGCATTGTCTACATTAACAAAGAGACCTGGGCCATGGGCCAGGTGGCATGCAACCTGTGGCTGGGTGTGGACATAACCTGCTGCACCTGCTCTATTCTGCACCTTGCTGCCATTGCCCTGGATCGCTACCATGCCATAACAGACGCCGTGGAGTATTCCCGCAAGCGGACCTCTCGGCGTGCAGCACTCATGATCACCGCCGTGTGGGTCCTCTCTGTCTTCATCTCCCTACCTCCAATGCTCTGGAGGCGCCACAAAGGAGAAGCAGACGATGAGTGCCTCATCCAGCACGACCACATTGCCTTCACCATATACTCCACCTTCGGGGCCTTTTACATCCCCCTGATCCTCATTCTCATTCTCTACTACAAGATCTACCGGGCGGCCAAGACCCTCTATCTAAAGAGGGGTGCCAGCCGCCTCAACAAGCAAGCATCAAATGGCAGCATGTTGCCCCAGTTCTCTGACAGGGACCATCAGAGCCGAGACACACTGAATGCACCAGAGAAATCTTATTCTGAGCCTTCCACAGAGGGGGACCGTGTGCGAATCACAGCCAAAAGCCCACAGGGTGAGTCCTGTCGGGAAAAGTCCTTCAGGAAGCAACGCATCTCCACTACCCGGGAGAAGAAGGCTGCCACCACGCTGGGCCTGATCCTGGGGGCCTTCGTCATCTGCTGGCTGCCCTTCTTCCTGAAGGAGGTGATTGTCAACACCTGCTCTTCCTGCAGCACATCTGTAGAAGTGGCTGACTTTCTGACCTGGTTGGGGTACCTAAACTCCCTAATTAACCCGCTCATATACACCATATTCAATGAAGACTTCAAAAAGGCTTTTCAAAGACTTGTCAAGTGTAATCATTATATCTGACAGACCAAAAGAACTCTGAATGGAGATAACAACAATTTGTAATCTAAATAGAAGACTATTTTTGTATATTAATGTAATTGTTTGTCCAGTCCATGAAGCATTCTTAGAAAATGTAACTTGTATTATTCAGCTTTAAAGAAAATGAAGTAAATCTCACCCAAAATTGTTCACCTATTAAGAATTTTCACTTGTTAAGCTGCCACTGTAGAAGTCAGTTTACATTGACAGTAAAGAGATGCCTTTCCTTGGATTAATTTTTACCCTAACAGGTTGGTTTACACTTAGAAACACAGTACATGTTGTACCTAATGTGCCAACTTTTACAATTTAACCAGCAACCAGTTACAAGAATGTAAAAAAAAACCTTAATCATGTTTGTTAATTGTAAAGCAGTTTTCATTAGTCACATGATGTTGAATGCACCTACAAAATGATTGAAATGCCCCCTTCTACGTTTAGTGGGGTGCAGAACCTTGCTTGTTTACTTGTTTTAGAATCAAAACTTGAAACAGATGGGTTTTTTTCCGTCGTATTATTTTAGTTATTTTAATTTAATTAGTTTAAACTGACTATATACATCTGACTATACAGTAGATTCAAACATATGAGGATATTCCATATATTATGGATTTATTTATATAGTGTGTGTATATCGCTCTCTAAAAATGTTTATATTCTCGTTTCCAATCTGCTAGAATTTTGTTTGGTTAAAGACAGATAGACCTAATGACCTTGCTACAGTTAGAAATGAATTGCAAGAAATGATATTGAAGTAATAGATTGCTGTCAATGTAATGGACACAAAATAGTTGTAGTTGTAAATTATTGTGTCTCTAACACAGGGTAAAATAAATTCTGATAAATTGTTGTTCTATGTTAATCACTGAGATAATCTCTTTTTACTGGCATTATAAAAATTGTATAATCTGCCAGATAAATGTATGTATTACTGTGCTTGGACAAGTATAAACGTTTATAAGATATTCCTGTTAAATGTGTCGGCAGGCAATTTTATATTTTATCAAAGTATAATTAGGAAACCCACATACTGAATATGAATATATAATGAAAATTATTAAAATATCTAATTTCCTCATCTGATAATGTGGCTTTCTAATGTTACATTACTCACATAATTTATTGTGTATCAAATTGTAAAAAAGAATGAGGTGAGATAAAAAAGATATGAGAGAATCAAACGGGATATTAAATATTTTGTCCTTCACGGTGACAATTATTAAGGCCAGAATATTAAGCAGAGACTGCAGCAGGCATGCATGCAAACACAAACATCTGTTCACAGGAATTTTGAATGACAGGGAAAAATGTAAAAAAAATAAAATAAATTAAAACAATGTAATGATTTACTTCTAACCCCCTTTCATCTATGGTATGTATTTTTCTACTGTTTGATCCACTATTACTGCCATAGCAGGGACAAAGCGATTCCTTGCTCAAACCTGTTGCAAAAGAAAAACTTATGTTAAGTTTATGCTGTAGAAAAACAAACCATCTGCTCAATTTTTATATTAATTTGCCATTTCTGCTGGGACTGTTTTATGCAACTCAATTACCATTTTACATCACGTTAATTGCCCACCGTTAGAGAACCAGTCCTACAGGAGTCTCGTCCTTGTTCCCTATGTTTTCATCAACAGATATTAACTACAAACAAGATAAATCTGAGGATAATGTAAATCAAAAAACATGAAACTGCAAAAGGTTTGAATGAATTTTGGTGTTAAATCAAACATTATCAAAGCTCAGCCTATATTCATTTAAAAATGCTGAAATATTTTATAAAGAACAGAGTGTTATTTAAATACACCGGGAATTTATATCTAAAATGTTTTGTTATATTTAATAAAACACATTGTTTAGAGAACACCAATAAACACTTGAAACTGTTCTTATTAATTTATTTATTTATTTACTTTGCAGTGTAAGAATATCTGTTTGAGTGTTTTTCACATACACATTGAAATGAGCTGGCTAATTAAATCGGGTTCTTGTCTGAATCATTGCTTTGTTTTTTGTAACAAAAACTCCCTTTCATCTTGTACGTTATGTTGGCTGAATGCCCAACTTGTCATATTCGGTGTGTAACAGACGGGGTAAACTTCAGATCGAGGCAGCTTGTTTTTTAAAGAATTTGGGCAAAGTTCTGTGCTTAAGGTCGGACCTCATAATCGTCAAAAGAATTGCATAGCGCCACGTTCCGGTTACTAAGTGTCACTGCTGCTCCCTTGATTGGGACCGAATCCTAACCCATGTCTTAATAAAGCATGCCCTGGTGACCGGTCTGAGACTGTAACTGCAGCACTGATCCAGCTTATATTTAAGATGTGAAATTACTCTCGTACTACAGCCTGTCATTAACTTTATTTTCCTTAAAAACTAAATACATAAATTGCAACAAGTTTATTATTTTTAAAATTCCATTTAAAATTAAATTTCTTTGAGTCCTACATTCACCACTGTTATCATTTAAACAAAGAGAACCCTCAAACCACATACACTTTATGGACAAAAGTATTGGGCCACACCTCTTAATCATTGAATTCAGGTGTTTCATTCAATCCCATTGCCACAGGTGTA